>VZTV01025176.1:22858-43940 GCA_013400875.1 Anhinga rufa | reverse complement strand
CGCTTTCTTCTTGCTCTGTTTTTCCTTTATTTTTCTGTCATTATCCGTGCATGCTTTCTAGAACCTACCCACCACCAGGTCCTTTGCTGGGTGGTGTGAATCGGTGGCGTGCTCTAATTTTATGTTGTGGTAAGGCAGAGACTGCAGTTGCAGATGATGAAAGATTCTTCAGGTTAAAAAGTTACTGTGTCTGCCAGATAGATGGGCCCTCATTCTGCATGTTGCCCATTAGATTTCATTGGTGGTGCAGCTCCTTCTCTGGCTTTGATGCTAACTGTGACCGTGTTCTCCTGGGCAGGATGGGGATTGGAGACTGCTGTATGTAATCCCCTTGTTTCCTGGGGAGTGCAGCAAGTTAGTTCTTGCTGAGGATCAGTCAGAGGGAACAGCTCTGATGCAGTAAGGAAGGAGCCTGTGTGTAGAGAGTGGTACAGCAAAGCACAGTCTGTTTTGAGTGCAGAAAATTTTGGGGCAGGGGCAATTGGTTCCGAGGGAACTGGTTCCAGAGCTTGTGTCCACAACAGTCCGCTGACCCTTTGGAGGCTGTCTATCCGGTTTACAAGGGAGTGGTAAGCTGGTGGGTGCAGCAAAGTAAGGAGCCAAAAACTCTGTGAAATAATCTTGTCCCTCTGGGTGCAGCAGCATGGCGTGGCACAGCCTGGGTGTGATGCTGCAGAAAGCTGAGCCCCCACATCAGCCCCTCCATTGTAAGCCAGACTCCCTGCTGTGTTACCCAGAGGGGTGCCTCTGCTCACAGGTTGTCAGTGTTACTGGGGAAGGAGAGTTATGGGGCATGGACAGTTGTAGCTGCAGGAGGAAGTTGAAATCCGAGTGCCACAGAAACCGCTTGCTGTTCAGAGCAGCTCCTGAAAGGTTGGTTTGGGGACACGTAGGCAGGGACCTGAATCGCTAATGTTTCTCTGGAGCTTCTGGAAAGCAGTCAGTGAGTGGTGGGGCAGGAGTTAATTTGATGGCAAGTTATCTTTAAATTACAGTGGTGCAGCTCCACTGACTTCTGGTTTGTTGCAGTGAAGTAAATGAGCAAACGTAGCCTCTAGGGCTGTATCAGAGCCCTAGTTACCTGTATCAGGTAACTGCAGGAAAGGAATTCAGCAGCCTTTGTTTTTGTTGTATTGGCCATGTCTGTGTTGCTCACTTCTGTCATACTGCTTTTTCAAGACTGATCCCCCTAAGGTAACCTACAAAAAGATTTAGGTTGTGACTCCTCTTCATTTAATTTTTCCACTGTAAAGATTCAGTAAAGCATATTTTAAGAAAAATAGTTTGCCCTACGTGTTTATCCTTGCAATCTGAGGATTGTCACATCTTATCTTCCCTGTTGCTTGCTGATCACTGAGAAGCTACTTGGAAATCATCTACAGTCCATTTTCTCCTCTCCTTGCCTGACACCAGAAGTACTGTTCCTCCAGCTGCTCATGAGATTTTAAAAAACTGAATGACTATTTAAAATGTGTGTGAGAGAATCCGGTGAAAAGTCCCTTCCTTTTTAAGTTATTCATACTTTACCATCTTGGAATTGATGTTTTCTAGTCTTCTATAGAGACTTCTAGGAAGACCAGGTTGGACAAGACCTTGAAGAAGAAATGCTTTAATCTCAAAATTAAATTCTTCTAGTTCTTTTGTATCTGACAGAAAGGTGCAGATAAATATCTCGTGTATTTAATGCAAAAGAGCATTCTTCCTGCAGTAGTTTTCCTGAGCAGAAGTCAAAGCAGTGTGTAAGAAGGGCGAAGGATGCTAGCATGCAATCTTCTGTTACACAGAGGATGTGAGTATTTTGTCATCTGTGTAGAAAGCTGATGCCTTTCAAACCTTCATGTTAGATGCTCTTAATACCTTCTGCTGCTCTTTGACCTCTCCTCTGTCTAGCAGCTGCATCCTGAAGAGCAGATGAAATCCTTTCAAGGATGGCAGGTCCTAATCTCAGTAACAGTTCCTATCCATTATAGGGTACGAAGTGAAATGATCTGTGAGTGGGTTTATCTCAGATCCCACATAGTATTTTTTCTCAGCAGCAGTAAGAAAGGGAAATTATCAGGCAGTGAGAAGAAGCTGTTTATTTTTAACTTACCCTTTCTTTTTAAGTTCTATTTCATAATTAAAGGAGATAAGGAGTAGAAGGCAATATATAGCTAAAGGGATAAGCTGATCTCAAGTTCACTGCAGAGATTACAATAAGTAGTGGGTAACACAGTAGAGACTTTGGGGTTCCTTCCCTGTCTTCCTCCTAGAGTATCAAACTGAGTTCTTGGCAGCCTTTCAAAGGTGACATAGGAGTGCTGATTTAAAGGATACTGCTTACAGAGCTTGTTGGTGCCCTGGGAGCTTACTTCTCCTCACAGTGGTTTGAGGATGCTCCCGTTGAGTATCTGAAGAGATCTCTACTCGGGGCTAGAAAGGAGGAATCCTGCTTGTACATCCATTGGGCACACCCATATGGCCGTGGCCGTGCACATGGGGGCACAGGGGAGTGAAGGGGGTCCCAAGGGAAGGCTCCTGGGGAGTGGGGTAGCCCTGGGTAAAACACCTCCACTCCAAGTTACTGCTGGAGAAGCATGTTCTACTCACCTTTCAGACAGGGTTTCTCTCCTGCAGCTTATTAATCTTGGTCAATTTGACTTCCTCAGATTGACAGGAGGATGGCCTCCAATTCATGCAAGCTGCTAGATTATTTTTTTTTATTGCTTAAAAGAAGGTGCAATATACTATTACTCTCCATCCCTGGTGGATAGTTGAATCCCAGAGTAAATTATTCCTGTACCCAGGCGGCTTTCTTTCATCGTTGCTCTTGTCTCTGTGATACTTCTCACAGCTTCTGCACACAGGAACAAGGGGGCTAGACTGAATTTGGAGATGGCTGTCATTGCAGGGGGTTCTTCCTCTCTGCCAGTGGAGCTGACAAGCAGCATTAGAAAATAAGTCCTGGAGAGGAGGCTGCATGCTCTTGCAGCAGCAGAACATTGACAGGCTGTTCTTAAATAACCTTGCAAAATACTGATTGCTACCCCTAGCTTGCCTCTGCAATACTAGAGAACAGCTGAGCTGCAAAGAGCCTCTGCTGTGTGACCATCTCACCTGGGAACCACTTCTAGGACCCTTTTGTACCCTCAGTCCTCATTTGGATGATGCCCTGTGGCTTCAGCCACCTCAGGCCCTAGCCTGCTTCTAAGAGTTTGCGTGAGTGTCTCTGTGTACCACTGCCACATGCAAAGTTTGGGGAGAAACAATGCAAGGCAAAGAAGTTTTTGAAGGGAGCCCTAAGCTAGTCTAGGATTCCTCAAGTAAGGGATACAAGGGCAAGATTCAGTCCTGTAAAGGGCAAGAGCTGACACTTGCCTAAAAGGGCAATTGTGGGTAGTGTTTACATTGTTAGGAGGACAAGAGGAGAAGTAGAAGGGCTCCTTATTGTTCTGGTCACTGTTGTCCTACACCCTCTGCAATGCTTTTCTTAGGATCTCTTCTGAATTGTGAATGCCTCAGGGTGGAGTCCTCTTCCTTTGCACCTTATACTATGTAGTCCTCCTGGTTGAGGCTTTTCATGAGCAGAGGCTACTGTAATGCAAACCTCAGATGTTGATATTCTGTCTGTGCTTCTGTTTAGCTCTTGGATCAAGTGGTAACAGCCTATAAGAAAGTAGTTCATGTGTTTAAGAGAATTGTTTCAAGCATATGTTTTGCCCAGGAGTGCTGAGCTATATGGTTCCTCGTAGGAGGATTATCGTTACTTACTATCTCACAAGTGCTTTGAGGAGTGTGTTTGTCCATGCAATGCTTTGAAACTAAAAAGCATTGTGGGAGTCCCTCTTGGTGTTCCCTAGTTAGGAAAATGAATAGTTCAATAGGACAGAGACGTGTAACTATGAATTTACAAGTACAGCCCAGTGCTGGGAGCAAAATAGGGCAGTAATATAAGCTGGAGTGCTTTGGTTGCAAGGAAGGCAGGTAATAAAGTATCTCCTGGGCAGGAAGACCTGGATTCATGTCTCCATCTGTTTCTAAAACCAGAGTCCATACCAGAGTTGGTCTTCTCTTATTGCCTGGCAGATGTTTGTTCCCATCAGAAGTGCATTGCTCTATATGGAAGCTGACCTGAGCAGTTGCAGAAGCTGGTGGTTTAGCAGATTGTGAATGGTGATTAGTGAGCCAGGAGGGAGGTGTGCTGGCAAAACTAGCATTCGGAGGACCATGGGGTTGGGCAAACCTGTGTTTGCATAGTGCCTACTGTGTTACATTTGGGTGTACACATGGTAATTAGCTGCTTAATTTAATGAGATCATGTCTACTTCTGGTGACATAATAGTATTTAGAAAACTGCTGCTATCATAGGCTCATCCACTCTTCCCATGAATGAAGAAATTCTGTAACTTTGAGGGCTGTTCCTTACTGGCATTAGGAAGGCTTTGGTGCCCACCTCTGTGTTGTTAGTCATGAGCCAAATATTGGCTGTTAAAGCCATGTATGTTGCAAAAACAGGTGATCTATCTCAGCCCTGCTCCTCCTATGCTGAGGCATCTGTGGATGCTGACTCCTCTGCTGTATTTGGCTGTCTCTGGCAGGTTTTGGAAGTGGTGCGGTCCAACTATGACACACTGACCCTGAAACTGCAGGACGGACTGGACCAGTATGAGCGCTACTCAGAGCAGCATAAAGAGGCTGCCTTCTTCAAAGAGCTGGTAAGCTGCCTTGATTCTGCAGAATCAACAACCCTTTTCCAAAGCTTTTGCTTACAGCCTAGGCAGTGGCATTTGGGATATAGCTGAGCAGCCCTGTTACTCCATTGGGCTGCCTCCAAAGATGGGGCAGGAATAGGATCTGAACAGACACTGCCTGTCTCAACTGATAGGAAAACTCCCTGGAGCTCCCTGCCCTGCAATACGTGGCTGGGGAGGAACCACCAGACTGCTCAGGCCAGCAACCGATCAGTCAGTCTCTGGCCCTTCTGCCATGGGGATCCACTGTGCTTTGTGGTGGTAAATTTGCATGGTGGAAAAGCTGACTGCTCCCACCTTGGGTTTACCATGCTGAGCAACTTAGCTTTTTTGCTGTTGTTAAGGGGACCACAAAGTATGGGACTGAGCAGAATATGTGATGCTGGTGAAACACGTACCTGCTCATTGCTTTCCTCCATCTCTCACAAAATAGGGTTCCCAAGCAAAGAAAGCAAAGGCATTCCCTAGAAATGTCTCCTTCTGCCAGAGGAGACTAATGGTAGGAAGCCCCACAAAAATAATATAGTGAAGAAAAAACTGAGTCCAAATAATTTGGGTTGATAGTTATATTCTTCAGCAAGCCAGCTTGCTCACTCTGCTCCAGAGAGCCCTGATGCAATACTTTCTTGTCCAACGACCGCATCACCAAGGAGGCAGTGTTTTTGTAGTGGCTGGTATCTGAGGAGAGCCTGGTTTTCCTCACTTTTGAATCATTACAGCTTCAGTGAAGAGAGAAATCTCTAATTCTGGCAGCTTTCTCCACCAGATTCCCACCAGCTCTGTCCGTGCTGATTGATGAGTAATTGATGCCTGCCCACTCCCTCATGAGTCTGCATGAGTTTGGGAACGTTATGCCTTCCTGTCTACTCTGCTCCAGAGCAAGCATGCCTGAATTGGTTTTGCTTCCTTCTACAGAATGCTTTTTAATATTTTTTTGGTCATTCCAGCACTGCCATTGGGTAGGATATGGGCAAAAACACTTGCAGTCACTTTCATGCCATTTTTTTCTGTGCTTTTTTGTGCCTGTTTTTGTCTCTCTGGCCTGCTGTTTGTGCCTGTTTTTGTTTCCATATCTGGAACACATACAAAGAAATTTGGCCATAGCTTTCCTGTGACAGAGGCTTCTCCTATTACTGTACCCTGGAAATAAGACGCATTCATGTTTCTGTTGTCATCTGTTCTGTCCCAAGGGCTCCTGCCCTCCTCAGCCAGCATCTCCTTCCCCAGCCTCTTGGCCACATGACGGCTCTGCTTCCTGCATGCCCCACTTTCCACTTGGCCTGGCAGAAGCTCAGGCTGATCATGCCAATTGATTAAAATTACATTCTCAGTCCTAAGATCATCACAGCTACAAAACACTTCCACAAAAATTATTTTCTTCCTAGACCGATGTTTGGTTTATGGGTTTTGGGTTTTGTGTTTTTTTTTCCCAAATACCAATTTTGTATCATTTAAGAATCTGTTTAGCATAATCAGTCACTCCTCAACTCCCTTCTGAAGATTGTCTGTCCGGTACCCCTGGGACCCTCTCCTCAAGAGCATATGAAAGCCTGAATAATTACTGTCTAAATGTGCTGATTTGACCCAGTTGTGAATCTGTTTAATCCACATTTCTCTGGATGCCCTGAGAATTGGGACCCTATTAAATGTTCTTTACTCACAGCTACAGAAAATCCTCTGCATTCTATTAAGCTGTTCCCTCAACACAGCAGGAAATCAACCTGATATGTTATGATTTGTCTTCAGCAAACCCAGCTGGGCTCCCGGCCTCCACGCTGGTTTTTCGTCTAGGTGCACACAGGAACTGATAGCTTTATTAATTGTTTGAACAACTCCTCAAAAAGGCCCTAGTCTGCCTTGTCCTCCCCATATCCTCTTCAAGCCAGGTACTTGGCTTCCTTTCTGTGAGGCTTCTGAGGCTTTACTTCAGCTTCCATTGCTGGTCTGATGTTGGAAAATATCCCCCTACCCAATGCATTGTGTTTAACTGCTGAGGTTTGCAGGATTTCATGGAGGGGGCAGAGTGAAGTTGCTGCAGTTTTCTTTGCAGGCTCTGCCAAAGGAGCAGGGCTGGTGGTGAACTACAGGTTTCCAGTACGGTTTCCAAACACATGCTGGTCCCATCAGGTCTTCCTGAACAGGATCTGTTTGCAAATAATTCTTTCCAGATTCTGCTTGGTTTTCTTGTATCTATCTGTGTGATTGCATTAAAGCAAATCCTTCTTGGTGGGGAATGACACGCAGGAGCCATTTTCCCTTTCAGCTGCCTTTTCATCTCTCTGTGCTCCTATTAAGTGGGTGAGCAGAAACTTCCCCAAGCCATTCTCTTGGCTCCTTTATGCTTAGAAATCTTGTTCTCACTCTTTTGACATGCTTTGCTAATGCACTGCTTCACTTCTCTGGCTTTGCCTCAGTGCTGCTCTTTCTTGCTAATCCCAAAGAAAAATCTGCTTTCTTCTCCCATTCCTTTTCAAAGAAGTTTTCAAAGGCCTGCGATACTGCAGCCACATTGTGGTGGAAGGTGATGTGCAGAGTGTTTTATCAACTGGGTTTTCTGGCCTGTTGTGCTGCCTTTGAGGAGCTAAAGGAAGGAAGTTAGGAAGTTTTCTAACACTTATTATTTCTTTTGCTTTGAACCCTCAGGGGTGTCATTTGAGGTCTGTGCTGCTTTGATAGAACGAATGGTTTGGCTGTGAGCTTTTGGACCCTCGCATTGCAGCTGGAGGAATGTGTGGAAAGAGATACAGCATCTTTCCAAAACATTCACTGTTTCTGCAGTTGGATAGGTTTCAACAGAGTCTCAAAATAGTCTGCAGAAATCAATCCCTAATCAGGGGAAATTACAGTAATTTGACTTTTAATTAGATGTAGTAGTCAGTGTAAACCTTCCTCCCATTGTACAAATTTCTTAAGAGCTGCTTGTTGATTTGAAACAGGTTTAATAGATTGGACTTGCTGCAAAATAGGAGTGTCTGTACAGTGTTGCACACATCCAGCCAGAATGACACAAAACTGCAATGAATAACGTTTTCCTTACATGGTTAATGCCACCACTTCATCCATTCTTGCATTTGCTCATTGTTCTCCAGGTGATGTCAGCATTTCATGCATTTCCCATTTCTTCAAAGTCTGTGGGTTAAATGTGATCCAAGCTGCTCAGAGGGAGAAAAACAATTTTAAAACTTCTTCTGGCCCTAGTATGCTCCAGCTTGCTCCATACAGAAGCAAGAGAGGACACATGCTCTGCTTTTACTTCCTTGCAGAGTGAATGTTAAAGCTCTGAGCTTACTTTGAGGCTGGTTTTGGCCCCTTGTGTAAGCCACTCTAGAGAGTTCTGTTAGCTTCCAGGCTCGCAGCCAGGCCTGGGCTGCGGGCTGCACCATGAGCCAGGAGTCCTGGGGTGTAGCCTCGTGGATGGAGCCACTCAGCCAGACTGCAGGAAGCTTCTGAAGTTTATCCTTGTTACAGGCTGACACCTCCTTGTGTCATTGTCTGGTCTTCCAACCCCAAAAGGGAGATGAGCTCTAGCTCCCTGTGCAGAGCCCTGGTGCTGGAGATAACTTGATTTAACTCTAATTTAAGCTATTCTTACCTTTTAAGCTGGTTGGATCAGAGCTGCCTGCTTTCTCACAGCAGTAGTGCTGGGCAGAGATCTGTAGAAACGTCAGTCATCTTGTGTGGTGTTATCATTCCCACCTCTCTCCCCAGCTTGTGTTAAAGCAGATCTAAGTCCATCTAGACCACTCTTGACCAAAGTTTGTGTCTATGCCCCTCTTGAAACCTGAAGCTGTCTTTAAGTGAAAACAGCTCCACACTGGCCCCAGGTGATCTACTCCACTGCTTCACAACCCATGGGTTTAAAAGCATTTCCTCTTTTCCAGTGTAAATCTTCTTTATCTTAAATTAAGCTGAGTATTTCCTGCCCCATCCCTGGGGAACCAGAGAAATATTACTCACTGTTCTCTTGCTGACCTAATTTTACATATTGGAGAGTGTTTGCTCTATTCCTCCTAAATTTCCTCTTTGCAAACTAAACAGGCTTAATTTCTTGTGCTGTACCCCATAGCAACAATTTCTGCTAAGCCCTGCATTCTTGTCATGTGCCACTCCAGCCTCTCTTTCTGGGCTTGTAGAATCTGCTGCTGAATCCTTCTTGAAGACCTTGATGTGCATACAAGTTGGGCATCTTCTACTGCTGGTGCCTGGCTTCTGGCCACAGTTCCTGAGGCCAGGAGCTCCTGGAAATGCTTCTAGTCAGAATAAGGATGCTGGCTTACACTACGTGTAGCACCTGCCCCTTTTCTGCAGGCAGTCACATTCCTCAGGGCAGAGGACTCTCCACATCTGTTTAGCCATGTTGTTCCCCTCTTGTCCAACTAACTGGATCACTGAGGTGGGGAGCACTCAGTAGGACTGGGACCAAATCCTGTCAGTGGGACTCCTGTCTTCTGGTAAGGAGACAGCCCAGTGCTCTGGAGACCACTTACAGTGGCTTTTAACATAGGCTGTAACCTGTGGTTATCTTACAAGGCATGATCCCAAACTATTTCAGTATGGAGTAAGTCAAAAGACACTCAGAGAGGTGACGGGGTGATCCAGGGGAATGAAAAGGCATGGGGTCTCTGCCAGACATCCTGATGAATGAGAGTTTGTGTTGTCTGCAGATGCCATAAAACTTAAATATTCTGTCTTTAAGTGTAGACATATTTGCTAGCTTGCTCAGGTTGTTAGGGTCTGTGCAATGGGGCTCACTGGGGTTCACTTCACAGCTTTCCCTGTTAACCATCCAGGTTTTGATTTGCTTCCCACTCTTACACATTCCGCGTTTTTGGGAGCTTTCTGCCCTTCCCCTCTTTTTTTTTTTTTTTTCTTACCAGGGCAGCAAGTGGGGCCCTCAGCCGTATAAACACTGCTAACTTGCTTTTCCAGCCCCCAGTGTTGGATTCCTCATCCTGCTTCTATATAATTCATCCCCCAGTGCTTTTAAAAAGCACAAAACACTAACCAGGTCAGCAACAACCTTATTATCAGAGGCTCCGAGTCTCTGGGAACTGTAATCCTGTTGTTTGGATGAGCTTGTGTCAGTTTTGCTTTCTGTCACTGCTGCACAGTCGCTGACACAGATGATGTTTGACTTTGTTTTCTCGTTGCCGAGTGCAGCTGAGACTGAGCCCAGTTTGGGGCCTGTGTGTTTGGCCAGCGAGTCTGTAGGCATGAAGGGGAAAGGGAAGCTGCTGTGCAACAGGGCTGCCCAGCTCTTCTTCACAGACTGCGGGTGACCAGAAGTCCAGGCATCATTAAGGGATAAAGGTGTCTCTTCTTCAGAGATAGCTAGTGAGCCAGCTTCAAGTGTAAGGTACTCAGCACAGAATACACACAGCTGGCTCCGAACCCATGGTTTTCTGCCAGCTTGGATAATAATTTGTGTTTACAGCACAGTAGCATGGCCTCTGTCCTTTCCTTGACTCTGTATCTTTGGCTCTGCGTATTCTGGAGCAGGACAGAGGCCACGGCACTGCATTCATCTGGGGAATGCTGGCTGGCACTCCAGTGGGAACTGGTAGAAAATGCTCTTCCAGCTGCAATCTGGAAGTGCTCACTTTCCCCATCACCTTGCCCTAGAACAGAAAACACATCATAGCACATGCATCCCAACAGAGCATCCTCTCCTATCCCTGTCTCATTTGGAATTTACTCTCCTTGCTGGGATGTCACTGTAGACACTCCTGTTATTCCAGGAAGCAGCTAATCCTCAAGGATTTCTTGCTAAGCTGGAGTCTTGTTGAGAGCTGGCTACAGCAAGTTCTCTGGGGCTATAACAGCAAAACAGTTTAATGCTGAACTTGGAGGTCAGCATTGTCAAAGTTGCCATGTTCACAGGGAGCCAGAAGGAGTTCCCTTGGCTAAAACATCTTGTTTTGTCTCTGTCAGGTTCGGTCCATCAGCATCAATGTGAGGAAGAACCTTGCTTTCAACACGCTGAGTCAGGAACTGCTGCTGAAGGAATTCTCTACGATCTCTTGAAGCAGGGATGCAGCCATTGTGCAGGGCTGACCAGAGACGGGCCTGTCCGGGCAGGGACACTACAGATCTGCAGCCGGTCGCCCCTGGCCTTCTGCCTGCAGAAGGGACTGCATTTCTTCTAGGGGAGAGCCTTGCTGCTGTGTGTTTGATCCCAGAGGCATGTGTTTTAACAGGACTGGGGCTGAGGAGAGGTGATCGGCATGTTGAGGAGGAGGATGAAGCAATTTTGTAAGGTGCCATGGGGGTGGGCAGCCATTCCTGTGATGTAGCAATGGGAGATTTCCTCTGGAGCCTCAGGGAAGATGCACTGGAAACCTTTGTAGCAGAGCTGGGGGAAGCTCCCAACCAAAATAATAAAACCAGTCCAGCTGTGTGAGACAGTTCTGGGTTGAGATCACTCACCTGCTCTACAAGGAAAGCTCTCTGATCCCAGGTGAGGGCTGTTCTTTTCTGTCAGCCTAGATCAATGTGCCCTCCCACAATGTAGGTCAAATCCACTGCCATCCCACTGGGAATGGCTTTAGGGTGTAAAACAGTTTCCCCAAGGAGCAGGCCCTGCTCACTGCTGGCTCCTCATGCCAGAAGGTGGCACTTGAACCAAGCCATCAGACTACTGGAGAAGGAGAAATTTTGCCTCCAAGGCTGTTGGCTTACAGTGTCCAGTCTGAGCCAGTATGCAAGAATATGGGTCATCAAACAGAGCACTGTGTAACTGGAAACCAGCTCTGCTTGGGGTCACTGTTGCTTCCAGTTGCCCAGTTCATCTCTGCTGTTTCTAAGGTTGAGGGACATTTTTAGATATTCCATTTTCACGGAGCAGAGGACAGGTTGACTCACTCCCCTTATTGCCCATCAGAGACTGCATTGCAACAATCCTCCTCTTCCTCACAGGAACATCTGCCTTGCACGTGTTTGCAAGTGCCTGGTGACCTTCATGAACTAAGTCATCCCCAGTTTTTCCCTTGTGTGTAGCACACAATTAAAATGCAGCTGGAGGAGCAGTTATTTCACTTTCTCACTTGCCCTCCCGTCTTCACCAAGCAACTTACAGTCTGCTGAGAACTTCCTAAGGAAGAGCTCTGGGATGATGCTCTGTGGTACAGGCAGACCTTTCTGCTCCAGAGCCAGTGTTTCAGAGGTGTCCAGGTCTGGCAGAGCCTGTTCCGAGTGCTGTGTCAGGCTGCCAACTCAGGAATATGCAGCATAAACACCCATTCCCTGCTTGTGCATTTTCAGCTCCCAGCAATGATGTTAGGATCTGCCCTGACTTGGTGGACTGAAGTAAAGAAGTTATTTACATCCCAGATCCACTATTTGTCTTCCCTCTAGAAAAAAGTTTTTTTTAAAAAAAGTGCCTAGTCCCGCTCTTAGTCTGGTAGGTTAGTGTGAGTGATGTGAATGTCATGCTCATTCTCAGCCATTTTTAGGCAAGGTTATTCATGCTAGTGTGTGTTAATTGTGTTAATGTTTCATCTTTACCTGCCACAAGCATGAGAAAGTGAAAGCTGTGTCCTTGGCCACACGCTGGTCATGGCACCTGATGAAGACCATATATTTTCCTTGGGAGCACTGGCTTCTCCCAACAGAAGATACTTTGCCTCAGCACGGAATTGTCTGCTTTATCAGCTAAGTCAGACACTTATTTGCTTTCCGGCCATGCAAGTGTGTGGAAATGTGTACGTGTCAGAGGGAGGGTGCTTGGGAGAGCAAGCAGGCTCCATAAAATCACTCTGCTTGAGAACAGGCCAGGGCATGTAGAAGGAGGCCATTTCTCCAGTGAAAAACAAGTAAACATAGTTTGCAGCACATGGCACTTATCTGTATGTGTGGGGAGCTCTTGCTTTACCATCTCGTGTCTGACAGGGGAGTTTCTTCCCGAAGGGGGCTTGAGTTGCTTCCTTGAGTTGAAGCCCCAGCATCGCTGCTGTTGGAGTATTGAGTCACCCAGCTGTCCACGTGCCTCCTTTTCTCCTATCCTGCTTGGGCTGAGACTAGATAGATTGGTGAGGGAATTGGGGATGAGTCTGCCTCTGCCTTGGCAACCTCTGGGATTTTCAGCTTTTCACTCTGGGCTCAGCTACCAAAGGTCTCATAGCCCCCATGGTGCTCCCTTGCTGGGATGAACTGAGAAGCCTGGGCTGTGACTGGGAGCAGCTCCTGAGGTCAGCCCTCACCCAAGGCTGAGCTGGGGAAGACTGTGACACACATCCTCTTGTCATGCTGTCGCCAAACCAAGCACTGTAAACGGATGTACATACAAACCTAGAGCTCAATAAATAGCAGAGCCCTGCCTGTCCAGAGTGTGCGGTGTTTGTCCTTCACCAAGGGGAGAGTGGGGTAGTTACGGGGGTGGCCCTGTTGCTGTTTGGTGGCATGCTGGCTGCAGCAGGGGAGTCGCTTGCCCTTGGGCTCTTCCTGCCTGTGCAGAGGGAGGCTGTGGTGCTGCTCAGAGGTGCCTCCTCCTCCGTCCAGGCTGCAAGTACCAGAAGTGAGCAGCCCTCTGCCTCTTATGTGCCCCTGGGGCTGCTAGTAAGGAAAACGTGAGCAAGGCTGAGAGCCTGTGGATGTCAGCAAGGGATGCAGAGATCTACCTGTGCATGGTATGGTGCGCTCTTTGCTGCTGTTGTCAGCAAAATCCTGAGCACGGATTCTGCTCCAGATTTGCCTGTTTTGTTAAACACCATACTACTACTTGTGTTTTGAGGCCAGCTTGAACTGAGCCGGAAGTCATTTAACTAACGTTCAGCCTCAGGACGTGGCTGAGGGCCCCAAACTTTCCCGTATCTGATCTGAGCAGTTGAGTGTATTATATCTAATTCATAACCCAGTCTATTATTGGAAGAGCTGGTTTTGAGGCTTGGGGAGCGTGGGGAGAAATCAGATTGCTGCCTTTAAATTAGGCAGCCGCTGCAGGGAGACAAATATTTTACAAAATAATGGCCAAATTCTGGAGCAGAAAAATTCAATTTGAGCTAAACTTTGGAGAGAGTTATTAAAAATTGATTTGTAAGTGCCCTTGTGATTTTTTGGTATCATCTCTTCTTCGCGAGCTCTTACAGGTCCCATTTTTCATGCCACCTCGAGAGAAGGGCAGCTCCTCAGGAGCTGATTCTCCCCTGCCCGGGCTGTGGGTTGTCAGAGGAGGCACCATGCCCTGGGCTCAGGGTACCGATGGGAGGCTGGTGGGGGGTATCAGCTCCATGTGATGATTTGGCTGCTCTTTGGGGGTGTCAGGAGCAGGTAGTACCAGACCCCTGAGTCTCATGTACAGCAGCCAGAGAGCAGGGTGCACCTTTGCCCACCTGCTCTGGTTTGCAAGCCTCTTTATCCTCTTCCTTGTCATGGCCATTACCTGCTGCGATCCTGCCCACGTGGCGTAGGGCCTATATCTCTGTAGGACTGAGCTGCCCTCCATGTGAGTCTGTCCTGGTGCCCATTGGGGTGCTTTTCTCTCCCTGAGGGAGAGCATTCCCTGAAGAACTGCACACACTTCCCCTGCTCTGGGGTCTTGCCAGGCTGTTGCATGGTGGTGGTCAGGAGGAGAAGCCTGCACGGGGAGAGCTATCTCCTGGACAGCATTTGCATGGGGGATCAGCCCCAGTGAGCACCATCTGTCCCCCCACACTTCCCCCCTGGGATGGAGCCGGTGTCCTTCCCGGCCCAGCGCACGGCAGGCAGAGGGAGATGCCGTTACCCTGCCGAGTCACAGCTGTCATCGTGTGCGTCCAGCCTGGTGTGCGGTCAGCAGTCTGTGGTAAGATTTACAGCTGGCTCTTGGCACTTGCAAGCAGCTCTCCATCTCGGTGTCAGCACTGATGCCTCATGGATATTTATTCTCATCTCTGTTTTCTGGGCTCTTTTTTGTTTGGTATTTGTCGGGAAGAGCAGAGGCCGCATCCTGGCTGTGCTGAGCAGGGCTGTACTAGACAAAGTTTTGTCCCTGTGGAGGTGATGGGTTTTTTTTGGCAGATGAGCCATTGCAGTAACCTGAAAGGAAAGGGGTAAAGCCCAGCTTTGGGAGCTGCGGACATATAAAGGGCCTAGGATGAGATGGGCTTTTTCCTTAGTGGAAACTAATTAAAGCCTTTGCTGATGCTTTCAGGGGAAGGGCAGACACAAAGTAAATTGTGACTGAAAGTCTGGGCAGGGAGGCTGGAGAAGGGCTGTTGCAAGACCTGTGGGGCCTGGGGCTGCTGGGAGTCCTTCATGCTGGTCAGAGCCCTGGTTCTCCCCACTGCAGCACAGTGTAAGTGAGCTCAGGGGGACAGTGATCAAGCAGAGGGGTGACCCCAAATAAAGGGGACAGGCAGCACCCTTGGGGGAGCATCACTGGATGCTTGCCTCACTCCTGTTGTCTTTTTAAAGCATCTTTAGGCCACCCTTGGCAGGTGCTCAGGGTTGCAGACACCAGATCTGACCCAGAGTGGCTGTCACCTCTCAGGGTTGTGACTGACCGCAAAGGGAGATATCTGCTCAGGACAGGGCTCCCCCCAGCCTCTGCCCTACAGCTGCCCAGACATTACTCAGGACCAGCAGCTTGTGCACAGGTGAGCCCCTGCCTCCCTTTGCCAGAACGGGGCTCCCCTGCAGCCCCCATCATCTCAGCGCATCCCAGAGAGCCAGGACAAGCATAGGGTCCTGGTCCCTGCGGGAGCAGCTGCTGCAGCTCCACGCTGCGCTCCCCTCTCCCAGCTCGGTGGCTGCTGGAGCACGGGCCAGGCCATGCTCTGCAGCCTCTGCTCTCCCGTGCTGTCCCTCCAGGGCTAATTGAATCATGTGGCTGGAAATTGAATCCAATTGAATAGATTAAATGAGCCGGGCTTGCCGCTCGCTGCAGCGCAGCTCAGAGCCTTGCCAGGCTGCTGCCAGAGGCTGGGAGCTCCCA
Organism: Anhinga rufa; assembly: GCA_013400875.1. NCBI lineage: Eukaryota > Metazoa > Chordata > Aves > Suliformes > Anhingidae > Anhinga > Anhinga rufa. The sequence continues at coordinate 28,301 of VZTV01025176.1, read as the reverse complement.
GGAGTCCTTTGGGGGCACGAAGGGCCTGGGGAGGCTGCAGGGAGATGGACACCCACGGGCCTGGGCTAGTTGTCCAGGTCTGCTTTGACAGATGAACCCTCAACCATTTCTTAGTGATGGGCAGCCTGGCTGGGTCCCAGGGCTCACAGGTCACTCTGCTACAAGCATGCACAGGTTGTTTTGCTCATTTCCTCTCTGAAGCAATTAGCGACCAATTAGCTGGAGCCCCTCTGCTCCAGGGTTCAACCAGGGCCCTCCCAGTGGTGTACAGGGAGGAGGATGCCGTAATGACCTGTGGCTGTGACAGCCATGGCTGTGCCCTGCTCAGCAGCTCCAAGCCAGTTGCTCTCCCAGCCTATGGCAAGTGATGCTCCAGCAGCACTGGACTGCATCACGCCGGCCCCCGTGTCCTGCTTTCGGCCCTTCTGCTGTGGCCATTGCCAGGGCAGTGGGATGGGATGGGCAACAGAGAGCAGTGTGCTGAGACCACAGTTGCGGCATGGACATCTCCACCGCAGAGGTGAGCTCAGGCATGGGGCCCTGCCCTGGCAGAGCAGGAGGACATGTGTCCGCAGCACGGACTCACTCATGACAGAGATGCATACCTTTTTTCATAGCAGACCCGAGCCGCTGAAAGGGCCCCTGGTGTGGCATCCAGCGTGGTGTAAGTGAAGGTTGGAAATAGTATCTGGTTCCTCTTTAAATAAAAGCTGAGCCCACAGGCACTGAGCACACAAACATGAGATGCTTTATAACGCTGGGAGGGCTCATGAGACTCAGGGTGCCTCCTGAGTCCAGGAATGCTCCAGTCCAGTCTCTGCTCTCTAAAACAAGTGCTTTTCTTCATACAGATTTTGCATCTGTTATGCAGAAGTGGCAGAGAAATATTCAGGGTGGGCAGAGTCCCCCACAGCCTGCTCAGCAGCTGGGTGCGCCAGGGAGTTCCCTCCTTGCTGGAGGCATGTGCAGAGGCAGATGACCAGCTTTCGAGGATGCAGAGTGTGATGCAAAGTCCTTTCTCCCTCCTGCGCACCCAGATTTCTCCCACCTGCTGGTTTGCATTTGACAAAGGAGGTTCCCTTTCTCCTCAGCATTCCTGCTTGCAAGGCTCACCCAGCAGCTTGCAGGCATCTGTTCCTCCTCTAGATTTTCAGCAGCTGAAATTCCCCACCAAAGCTGAATCTCCCAGCAGCTCTCACCTACCCATGTGTCTCTGCAGGGTGGGTTTGCAGAGATGGGAGCTGAGCTGTCCTGCCCTGTCTGCCCCAGCTGCCTGTGTCCTGGGTGATGTCCTGCTAGGACATCGCCTCCCCAGGACCTGCTGGTCTGCTGTAGCTGCTCCCCCAGTCCTCAGGACCCCAGGCCTGCAGAGACCAAGGGGCTCATCTAGGTCTCGTGCCATCCAGATCCATTTCCTCTCCAGACGTAGTAAATACTTGTGGTTTATTCCTGAATGAGGCCATTTGCTGTGCCCGGACACCACCCTGCCAGCCGCCTGCACAGCCACGAGCATCCCTCCTCTGGGCTGGAGGACTGCGTGGGCCCTGGGAGGGGAATAGCCCCTGCTGCCGAGCTGCTCATCTCCATCTAAGGCTGCTGTTTGCTGGCATTTTTGCAAAGGGTGAAGCTGCCTTAAGGAGCTCCTGTTTCTGCCCTCTGATCCTGGAACTGGCCCCTGTGTCCCGTGTCCCAGCCTGGGAGCTGCTTGGGAGCCCTCTCTGGGTCCTCCCTGCTGGGGGATCAAACCTGTCCCTCTCCACCAAGTATAAATCTGAGCCCAGAGGCACCAGGCGACCACAGCCAAAATAAGATTAATAGCATCTGCTGAGAGCACATCCCAAGGACTGCTATTGATGACCATGGCTTTAAAATACTGTTAACAGTGGATAAAGCACCATGATTTAGAGCACTCAGCAATTACATCTCTGTTTGAAATTTCCTAAAGATAGGATCAGACTCCTGAGTCCTGCTCTCTGCTTTTCCAATAGAATTAATAAGAATGGAGATATGCAATTAGACAACGTGCAAGCTGGTAGGGCAGATCGATGCCTTGTGGTTACCTAATGAAGTGTTAAATTGTGTCTTTCCCTGTCCCCCTGTAACAGCTGCAGCGGGCTGTTTGCAGAGGGCTTTCAGGGCTCGTGCCTGGGAGAGAGCCCCCCTGCACCCCTCTACCCCAGCTCAGCTTCATGGCAGGAGACCCCAGAGCTCCTGACTCCTTTCCAGGCTCTTCTTTCTTCTGTGGATGGGAGCAGTTTGGGATTGTCTTGGGCTTTGTGTCAAGCAGGGCTCCGTGGGGACATGTGCATCAGCAGCAGCGAGAGCAGGCTGCTGCCCCCAGAAGTGGAGGGTCCCAGCAGGGAGCTGGAGGCATGGATGAGCTGAAGGGATCGGCCCCATGTTGCAGGATAGGTGTCCTGGAGAGGAACAGGGATGGTTGTGGGTGGGCTTGGCTCAGTCCAGCCTGGTCTGGACGTGGCTGGTGGCAGCCTGGCACAGCTCTGTCTGCAGTAGGGTTCTGCACCCCGTGCTCCTGGCAACATCGGAGCATCCCTAAACTTGTCCAGGAGTACTCCTGGACCCCAGTTACTCCTGACAAGGCTGCACTGGCCACACGCTGACCTGGGGACAAAGAATTCCCCTGGACAGCGTGGCCCTGTCACCCCCCGGGCCCTCTCACCCCGACTCAGAACTGTTCCCGCCTGCAGCTCCGCTGTCCGGGGAGCAGAGTTAATCCCGTGCAGATGTCCTTTATCGAAGTGCTGCTGCCGCTGACAGGGTGACAGATGGACCACTTAGGGAATGTGCCTCGTGCCTGGGCTGATGTGAACCGGTGATTTCCATCACAGCGAGGGTGGATGGGTGGTGCCATGGACACCCTGCCTCTGAGATACACACAGCCCGGCGTGCAGCACCACTCGCACCCCCAGCTCTCCTCCCTCCTTGCATTTCCTGCCTGCCCCCTTGTTCCCCATCCCTGTCCCACCCTGCTGCTGGCTGTTTACATGGTCCTGTGGCTCTTTGCTGCTCTCCCAGAGATGAGCCAGGGGACCTGGGTGCTTCCACAGGACCCCTGCCCACCCCAGCAGGCTGGAACTGGCCCCTTGCCTGTCCTCTCTGCACTTCCCTGGCCCTGGGCATCAGGGTATGGGCTTCATGGTGAGCTGTGCCCCATTCACTGTGAACCCCATGCCACTTCTTGTCCAGCGGGGGCATGGGATCTGGGCTCATAGTAGCCACCAAAGCTCTTCCCATCTTCTGGAAACAGTTAACCCAGCACCGTCTGCAGCAGCATGGACCACCAGCCTTGCCTGCACACAGCTCCTGCCTGCCCTGGACCTGCTGATTGCTTTCATGGCAGGCACGGCCAAGGCCAGCAGAAGCGGGGCTGCACAAGGCACGAGAGCGTTAATTAAAGCATCAGTTGCTGTTTAGGTGATTTTCCCCAGCCAGGCCCAGCCTTTCTGCATCTGCCGCACACTCCAGTGAGATGTGCCGCAATGGATGCTCTCTGCACTCTGGTGTGACTTTGCCACTGTGCCTGTCCCTGGCCAGGCGTGTTTACCAAGGCGTCTGCACCCAGTGCACCCACAGCAGGGCCCCTGCCTGACTGGACCTGTTCCTGCAGCAGAAAGGCAGAGCAGCTGGCAGTGGGCTGCTCCCACCCCGGCATCCTGCAGACCCCTGGCTCCCAGTGCCCAGAGGAACATTTAGGGGAGGACGTTGCATTTTTTCCAAGCAGAGAAATGCTCAAAGGCTGTGAATCCTGGCAGGATGCCCAGCCCTCATGTCTGCTAAGGAAAGGAGCTGTGACCAGCGAGCAAAAGAGCTATCCCCCCATTTTCTACACTGCAGGGAGGGTGGGCTGTGTCAGCCTGGCCCTCAGGCTGCTCCATCCCACCCCATGGTACCTGCTAACCCGCCCAACTTTCCCCCCTCTCCCCAGCCTGGAAAAGCATCTCGCTTGCCTGCAGGAACAGGAGCACTTAGCTGGGATAAAAATAGCCATGTTTGCCTCCCAATGGACTAGGGATGGCAGAAGGTGAAAATTTCCCCCATGCAGCTCTGCTGGGCCCACCACGTCTGCAGTGGGATGAACCCACGGAATGCTCCAGCATGGGGCCGGAGAGCCCGGGCACTGCTCACACAGCCCTTCCGACCGATGCTACTGCCCTGGGACGCTGCTGGTCCCCAGGGACTGCTGGGTGGATGCAGCTGAGGGTGCGATGGAGAGGATGGAGGAAGGGGGACAGGGAGGGCAAGGAACAGCAGGACGGACAAGCCCAGCAGCGCAGGGGGTCCCCGGTCTAGCCAAGGTCCAGCTCCACTCATCAAGCTAAGCAGAGGAGACATTGCCAGGGCTGTCCCGGGAGTTTCTCTCCAGCCGGTCAGTGCATGCAGGCTCTGTGGTGGTGGCTGGGTCATGGGGAGGGCTGGGGGAATGTGTTTAGTTCTCCAAGCATTTCTTCGCTGCGTTTTCCTCGCTAAATGGCTCTTATTTTTAGATCCAGGCAGTTGCTAAGCATCGCTGCCTCGCTAAGGCGGCTTCTTTCATGGCTTGACACCAAAGCACGCTGACAACACGCTGCCGCGTGAGTACGGCCCTCCCTCCTCGCTGCTCTGGATTCCCTTTCTCCCCTGCGGCTCCCGTGGGCTGGCAGGGCCAGGCTGGGTGCAGGGACCAGGATGGGATGCTTTGCCTCCTCCCATAGCCCCTGCTCCCTTCTTTATTTCTGCATAGATCAGAGGATGAAGGGAGGAGAGGTGGGAAACACTGGCAGCTGGGGGCAGCCCCTGAGATGTGCCCTGGACCCCCGTCACAGTGCAAACAGGCAGCGGCTTGACAAAAGTCCCTGGCTTTGCCCGTGGTGGGGACTCTCCAGCACATCCCCCAGGATGCACATAGTGCACAGATGGCAGCAAAAAGCAAAAACCGGGTGTGTGTGCAGCAGCAGGACCTCCAGCCCCCAGCGCCAGATGTACCGGTGGGGCTGTGAGCTCCTCTCTTGGCAGCGCCGTGCCCCTGGAAGCCGCCTCAAGGTGTGCTGCTGCTTCACCTTTCCCTGGGGCTGCAGGAGATGGGGGGGAAAATCCTGCTAAAGGCTCCAACCCTGCATGGAAAACCCGTGCTTGGGGAGGCGGGGGGGGACCTGCTCCTGTGCTTGGCTGTAAGCGGGCAGCCCCGGGCCCTCCCCACACCCTGCCTTGTCCCTTGGCCGCGGCACATCCCCACCTCTGACCGGTTTCCCACCCAACTTCTCCCCGAGGGGGGTTGCAGCAGCCGCCCCGGGCTGGGCAGGGTGCCGTCCCCCTCCCTCTGCAGATCCTGGGGGTCCCAAGGCGCAGCCGGCGTGGACACGGACACGCAGGGCTCGGGGGGGCCCCGCTCCCCCGCAGCGGGGGTCTGCGCTCCTCCTGCTGCCCCGCGCCTTCGCCAGCCCCG
>VZTV01025176.1:0-22676 GCA_013400875.1 Anhinga rufa | reverse complement strand
GGGGCGGGAAGATGCGGAGCAAGGGCAGGAAGGAGAGTCTGTCCGACTCCCGCGATCTGGACGGCTCCTACGACCAGCTCACGGGTGAGTGCCCCTCGCCGGGGAAGGTGCAGCAGCCGCTCGGGACCACGGCGCGGGGGCGGCCCCAGGCACCCCGACCCGGCCCCGGGCACTCCGGGCACCCCGGCCTGCCCGCTTCCAGACCCGGCCGAGCCCCGGTCCCCTGCCCGCCCCGCTTCGCCGCACGCCTTGCCCGGGGAGGGGGGGCGGCACCCCGGCGCTGGAGCAGGAGGAGAGTCCCGGATCCGGGGAGGGGGATGCTCGGGGGGGCTCGGGTTGGTCCCAGCCGGGCAGAGGTTGCCCCGAGGCAGGTTTGCAGGGAAAAGGCCCCTGCCGGGGGTGGGATGCTTGAATTGCTTTTGGCCGTCCCCAAGCTCACCCTCCCTCACCGCTGCTCCCAAGTCCCTCGGGACACCAGGGTTTGGCATTGGGCTCTCTCCGCCATGCCTTGGACCCCCTGCTGCACCCTGGGGTGGCACGGCAGCACCCCAGCAGCAGTTTCCCCTGGGAACAGAGAGGCTCACCCCACTCAAACCCCAGCAGCACCACAGAGCCTGGTGACTTCTCCAGCCATCACCTAGTGTCCCATAGAGCATCTACAAGGATGTTCTGACCCCGGGACGGGGTGGCCGTGGAACAGGGAGGCCAAATATGACCCATCTGTGACCCTATTGCATCCCTCTCCATCCTTTGCCCCAGCAGGGAATTGCCTGGCATCCCACATCCCACCACAACATCTGTTCATCCATCGCACCTCATCCCCCGCTGTCCAGTAGTGAAGTAGCTGGGCTGGAGCTGGTGACACCCCTCCTTCCCCACATGCTCTCCATGGATCAGGCCAAATCCTGTCCCCTTTCAGGGCCTCCATCGCAGCAGCTGCGAAATGGGGCAGCAGTTCCTGCCTGCCTCCTGGGACCCACGATGGAGCCAAACCTGTCCGTAGCTGGTGGGGTTGGGTGCTCTCATGCCACAGGCACTGGGGTATGTGCACAGGCGGTTCCACCGAGTCCTGATGATGCTTTTCCTGCCACGGTCTGGAGTGGATTTCAGGCTTTGCTCTGGAGTTTCAAGGAGGTGGTGGTAGCAGGGCAGGACCCCTGCTCTGCTTTCCTGAGCAGCCCCACGCATGGGAAACGCTGCTTGCTGCCTGCCCAAACGTGCTGCAGGGAAGATATTTTTGAGCTGTGTAGGAACTTGGAACCCACACACAACTTTTGGTTTCTCCGGTAACTTTAAAATGTCCATATGGATTTAAATCAAACCAAAGTTAAAAATAAACTCCATTCTCTGAGGCTGAGACCTTTTACACCTGGGCTTACCTCCGAGCCAGCCGTGCAGCAGGAACCTGGGCAGAGTGGAGCTGTGCTGCTGTGCCAGCCCCTGCCCGCGGGGATGGGGCTGCTGGGAAGCCTCTGGGGAATAAGGCTGGAAATATCTGCCCCATTTCCCAGGAAACAGAGGCCCCGAAGGGCAGGTCACTCATTTGCCATTGCTGTCAGGTCAGTGACCTGCCAGGGCAGAGCCGGTGCTAATGCCAGGGAGGAGAGCGAGATGGTCCCGGCAGCACCGATTTCTCCAGCATTGGCTGAACGCACTGAAGCTGTCCCTTCCTGTGGAGGGAAAGTTGTTTTTCTCCAAGAAAGAGTGTGGAAGTGATGCAGGCAGGAGGAGAGGGGATGCAGCCTTAGCTCTAGGGAGGGTTTAATAGCTCAAGCCCCTGCCTGCTAACCTGGCCTGGGCTCTCCTGGTACCCTGGGGGGTGGTGAGGAGCCGGGACCCCCATGGAGCCGTAGCAAAGCCCCGGGGTAGAGCTGGCAGTGCCAGTGTGGGCTTAGACTCTCCCTGCAGATGGGAGGGTCCCTGCTGGCACCGGCTGTTTGGTAGCTCAGCCCTGCTTGGGGACAAGCATGAGCAGTTTGGGGTGTTCCTGCAGCCTTGGGGTCCCCCATCCATCAGGGTCTATCAGGGTCTGGGGGACATATGCCATGCAAGAGTCGAGAGATGATTTGATGTCAGGTGATGCGACAGCCCCACGGCAGCTCCAGTGATTGCTGGTGTGCACAGGGACAGCAGTCAGTCCTACTGCCTCCCTGTCACTCCCCCAAAACAGGAGTGAGGGCAATGAGACCCCCATCTATGCATGCCCAGAGAAGGGTTAACAACAACCCCTAGCAAAAGAAGGAGACGGGCTAAGGGGAAGCAGGACCCCCAGCCATGCGAAGGGTAGAACCACCCCCCACCTTCCCCAGCAGCACACTGATTTTTAAATTTAAGGAGGTGTTGAAAATGGGGGTGCAGTGACAGGCCCCCCTCCCTGTGGCATCTCCAGTGGTGCCTGGCTGCCCCGGTCCCTGGCCAGAGCAGCCATGGGCTGTGCAGGCGTGCCGCACGTGGATGTGTGTGTGAGAGGCGAGAGCGCCCGAATGAATGAAAGCCGCCTGCATGTGAGCAGCAGGGAGAGCAGGCACTGGCTCTGTGTGCTGGGGGAACGCGGGCCGGCTGCACTGGGGCAAAGTGGGACGGACCCTGCCTGGCCCCAGTGCAGTGGTGTGGGGCAAGGGCAGGCACCGGCTGTGCCTGGCTGCTGAGCCTCAGGCTGGGCACCCACCTGGGTGTTAAGGAGAGAAATGTTTAGGTTAACGCCACTAGGAAATTAAACCAGTCCATTTCTGGGATATTTAGATGATGCTAGCGAGAAATAAAAGCCATCCATAAATTACATTATTCCACCAGCCCTCTAATGACATGAGCGATTAGTGTGCAAGCAGAGCCTGGAGCCAGTGTCTCGGGACTGCTCTGGACATGGCCCTCCGTGCGGGAGAAATGGGAGCCCGGTGCCGCTTTGCCCTGAGGAGCACAGGTACCATGTCCCCAGCCCCAAATCCTGGCAGCGCGAGAGGTGAGGGGGGCTTGGAGGTATCTTTCCCTCCTGCCTGCTGCTCCACAGGGGTATGTGAGCAGCAGGGCTGCCCCAGCCCCAGCTGGGGAGCCGGGGCAGGTGGTGCGGGGCCCCATCTTGCCCCATGGGACAAGCCCATCCCAGCCATGCTGTGTCCTGCAAGCGGGACAGCATGTACTGGCACGGGGTCAATACCTGGGCTGTTTGGGGTGGGTCAAACCCCCTAGCTGTGGTTTGGAAGGATGAGGGATTCACTCCCAGGGCTCTTAGTTCCCCAAAAGGGGTTAGGAGGCTCACTTTTCACCCCTACTTTTTCACCCCTGCTTTCTCCCTCCTGTTGTGTTGTGGGGTCTCAAGCAACTGCTTTGTTCCACCCCAAAGGCAGCTGCAGCATTTGCAGTGGGTGAGTAATTGCTATAGAGACCATCTGCAGAGCTTTGGGATCCTCCTGCCTCCCGAGGCATGGCTGATGGATGGGGACTCCCTAACTCTTAGCACTTTGAGCAGCCCACCCAGTGAGATGAAAACTGTAGTGGCATTATAGTGGTAGTACAACACCTTGTTGAACTCTCCCTCCCTACCTGGAAGGAGGGTGTTTCAGAGGCATCTCTCCCGGTGGCAGTAATAAAGGAGAGATGGGGCTGAGCTGTTCCCTGCAAACATGCCGAGGGGAGGATGGGTCAGTGGGGTTGGTGGGAGGACAGCAGGAGTGGGTCTCCAGTCCCTGTGGCAGGATGAAGTCCAAGAGCTGTGCCCCGGCAATGCGTCTGCCGCAGGCAGGTGATGGGCAGATCTAGGGCTGCACCAGGGGCTTGTTCAGCTGCCGGCAAACCTGGCGGCTCCATCGTGGCTGCTTACAGCCTGTGATCAGCCGGGCAGGAGGAAAATCTTTGCAAGCTTGCCGTAGTGTAGGACTTCCAACTGTAAGGGGGATAATTTATTTGCCAGGGTGTGGATTGGGTGTCAGTGCTAGCCTGTCCCAAATAATAGTGCATATAGGGGGAAGAGCTGGGATCTGCAGCCAGGGGATGGAGTGATGGGGCTGATGGGATGGGAGTGAGGACAGGGGGCAGGCAGGGGCCTGCCAGGTGTTCAGCTGTGAGTGTGCGTGGCAGGTTGTGTGCCATGGCTGCCTGCTGGGGTGGATCCCGGGGAGGGGGACTGGGATGGGGACTGTGCCTGAGACCATGGCAGCACCTCGCTCATGCCCAGAACAAAGCTCCTTCTCTTGCCTGGTTGCTCCTCAGGCAGCACAGGGTGCACGGCCACCTTGCTCTGTCCTGCCCATGTGGGTCTGGCAGAGCCAGCTGCCTGCACCCCTATGGCCAGCAGCACACAAGGTTCATCTCCTCTTTCTAGAAGCAGCCCCCAGGAGGGGTGACACACTCCAAAGTCCTTCCCCCAGGGGTCCAGCCCGTGGGAACCCAGTGTGCTGCAGGTCCCCCTGCTCCCCTGCTAACCTGCCTCCTCCATGCTGCCACTGCTGCCCCACACATCCCCCCTCTGCTTGCCACTTCTGCTGCTGCTGCCCGTGGGTGAGGCTGGGCTGGAAGCTGGGCTGACCCTCAATCCAGGTTCCCAACCTCCCCAGGAGGCCCCTGGTCACGGTGCGGTATGGTGGGGAAAGGGCTCCCACTCGTGCGCTGGGGCGGGTGCTCCCATGGGGTCCTCTGCCAAAGTGCCCTGCCCTCAACGGATGCTGCATCTTCCCAGGGTGATGGGAGCATTGCCTGACTCTGCCTCGTCTCTGTCTGCTGTCTCCCTCTCTCTAGCATCTCTGCCCTTCTGCTTCTTCCTTCTTTGCTGTCCTGGCTTGTCTGCAGCCCTTTGATGCCGATAAATACCGTTTCACAGGGTGTCGTGGCCTCTCCTGACAGGAGGCTGAGATCCTGCTCGTGGGAAAGTGGGACACTGCTCTGAACCCATGCCGGGCCAGAGCTACATGCGGGGCAGGGGGCAGGGGGAGGATGCTACTGGGTACTGCTGCCTGTGGGCAGGTTGGATTTTGCAGGTGAAGAGGCCAGAGCTGAGGTTTTGGCAGCCGCTGCTGCATCCCTGCAGGCAGAGACAGGTTGGAGCCCACAGGGAATTGGTGGCACAGGATTAATTGACAGGAAGTTCGTGGGTTTGGTCGGGGCAGTTAAACGGCTGATTTCTGCAGATGCCGATGCATAATTCATGAGTTGTTGCAACTTCAGCCAAGGTGTACCGCTCCTGCTGCACAGGGTTGGCGATGTATGGGCAGAAGGGGTTTGTTCTTTCGCCATCTCTGCATCCAGGCACAGAGAGTTTTCCCTGCGGCTAGCCGTGTTGCAGCTGGATAAGGTGTCTGGACTCGGTGGTGCTGCTGCTGCTTTCCTGTTGTGTGGTGTGCTGTGACCGGTTGCCCCCAGAGCCTTGGGAGCTGGGACAGGAGGAGGTTTGGGAGGGTGAGCAGAGCTGGTCCCTGGAGCGGGCTCTGGTTTCCCCTGGGCCATACCAGATCTATATGTTCCAGCTGGATCTAAGCATTATGCCCTTGGACAGGAGAGACCCCATTAGTGGAGCTGCCCTTCCCCTCCCTCGCTGGCTCTGCTCATTAGTGGTGTTTTCATTAGGAGGAGTGGTTTGGTTTTGTTTAAGCCAAATTGCTGTACTTGGGAGATGATAAATCCATCTGCTGGCAAATCGCTCTCCTGCTGCCGGGATGGATCCTGGCCCTGGGCTTTAATCGTGCTGCAGATGACTGAGCCTCTAGTGAAATGAATCTCCCTGCCGTGCCCCACTGGGGGGGCTGAGCCGGGCGGGCTGCCTCTCCAATGCCACAGTGCGGGGCTCTGGCTTGGCGTGGGGGTCAAAAATCGATGCTAAGGGGTTGCGGAGCCCTGGGGGTGGTTATTGCGGAGCAAGTGAACTGCTAGGGCTGGTGCAAGCAGCTTCCCTGGGAGTGAAGAGGGAGAGGAGCCCCTTTCCACGGGGCAGGGGCTGTGGGTGGGTGCAGGGGTCCTGTTCAACCCACTGTCTGTGCCAGGGTGCACTGCCGGCAGCCAGGGCTGGGCGGGTGCCATGCCATGGGAGTGAGTGGCAGGACAGTACATGGGACAGGGCTGGGGTCGGGATGCAGGGGTGGAGTGGCCCTGCTCTCAGCAATACCTTACCGAGCGGCTTTGCAAAGGGGATGTGGCAGCAGGGCTGTGCTGGGCAGGAGGCTCTTATTGGGGTCCTCCCATCCCTGGGCTGCTGTGGCTCAGGCTGGTTCTGGCTTTTAAGTAAATTTGCCTTCTGCTTCAAATGAAAACGGGTGGTGCAGTCCTCCAGGGAGTGGTGTGAGTAATTAGCTTGTTTGGAAATGGAGCCCTGCAGGAGGTGAGCTGGGGGCAGGATGGCTGCCACATTCAACAGAAGCTGATGGGGATGGGGAGCATGGGGGGTGTAACCTGCGCCTGAATTTGGGTCTCCCCAAACATTTCCTCTCTGGTCCAGACAGGGCAAGTCACCTATGAACACTTGTGGGCAGGGGTGCCATACATGTGCATGCCCATGCTCTTGCAGCATCGCACCTGTGGCTGCCCCCAGGGCTCAGCTCCGTCTGACTCTAGGTGACTCTAGCCCCGTTTCTGCAGGAGCCACCTGGCTTTTGAACTTGTCAGGTCAGGATCCCTCCTGTTCAGGCAGCTGGCACCCCTCCCAACCCCAGACAGCGTTAGCATTGCTGCTGGGGGCTCTGGAGTGCAGCAAGAGGGTCAGTGTCCCATCCATGCTGCTCCTGCTTACCGCAGCTGGGGATGCTGGGGACCTGGGGATGCTGGGGTCTGGGGGCCATAAAAGCAGGTGCCCCAGCTCTGAGCAGGGCTGCTGTGGTGCCTGTCAGATTCCTGTGCCAACTCCATCCCTGGAGAGCATGTTGGGGCTGTAGTCTGTGCAAGCACTCTGTGTGCTCCTACACACAGACGAGCCTGATCCACACTCTGCTCGGAGAGCCCTGGGCTGCAGCTGGGACAAGCTGGCGGCTTTGTCCCAGAGGGGAGGGAGTGGTGGTGGGGTCTGGCTGACCCACGGAGAGGTCTGACGAGGACCATGCTGCAGCAGCAGCGGTGCCCACAGGCAGGCAAGGGATGCTCAGAGCCCCAGGGCCCAGTGCCAGGCTGGCAGCAGAGATGGATGGCTTTGCCTGTGACCCCTCTTCCAGGAGCAGGTCAGAGACAGTGATGGAGTGACTAACTCTACAGGTGGGCTGGTGCAACAAATCCACTGCCCCAGCTCTGCTGTATGGAGATGGAGGGACTGACTGGGCAGGATGGGACCCCCCTGGGCTGTCCTGCTGCCCACGTGAGCCACCTCCCATGGCAGCGATATTCCTGCTGGGAAAGGGCTTGACAGCCTGAAGCAGAGTGAGGTTTCTTGGCAAGATGCTACCGTGAGAGACTGGCACAACCCTGTCACTGAGCCTCTGTGGGGCAGAAAGGGGGACTCTGCACCTGGCTTCAGGCACTGACCCAGCAGCAGGGCTGGGATGCACTGGCTCACTTACCTGCCCTCTTCTCATCACCAAACCCACGCATTTGGACACCTAAGGAGTGCTTTTTAGGGATGGAGCATCGGTGACAGTCTGGCCAGGATCTGAGTCATAGGGAAGAGGGTTTCCAGGGTTTTTCCCTTGGCCCTGCTGGGAAAGGTGCAGCCCTGCGGGATGCAGGGAGGCACTGGCAAACTCATGCATCCATGGATCACTCTCAGACCCAGCAGGAGCCAGGGAAGAGCCATCCGGCTGCTCTTACCTGGTTACTGCGGCCCATCCAGCTGCAGTGGGGTGAAATGAGAGCCAGCCCGCTCACTAACGAGATTAGACAGGCGAGCCACTGCTCCTGGCCTGTTTGGTTAATCGCTTCTTCCTAGATTGAATTTTTAAAAATTGCATTGCTTACAGAAAGCCCCTCAATGGGTTTAAAGGCAATAATCCACCCAGGCCTCTGTCACTGCAAAGGTCTGCCTCGGGCTACTTGGCAGTGGGTTGTTGAAGTCCCTGGTGTGTCTCCACATGTCTCTGGTGTCCCCAGGAGGTGGTTGGCTGGGCTGGCCGGCCCTTGGTGGTTCTTGATTTACTCCAGGAGGAAATAGTGATGAATTTTAATGGTATGATTTAGCAAAGCCTCCCGGAGGTGAGGGAGAAGGGAGAGGGTCAGGCGCCGGGCTCCGTGCCGTGGGGGGCAGCTGCCCACCCTGCCCATCCGCTGTGCTCCTGGGGGGCACACTGGAGTTGGGGGGGTCTGGTGGTGGGGCACAGCACCCCAGCCCTGGTTGCTCCTGCATGGGGTCTCAGCTCTGACCCCAGAGCGGGGAGGGATGGCCACTGGTGCTGGGTTTTGGGGTTGCAGCACAGGTTAGCAAATGGGTGCAGGGCTTGGGCAACGCAGCCAGGGATGCTGTAATATGCTGTGGTTAGGGCTGATCCCGGTGTCCCTTGGGGACATCTCAGCCCTCTCCTGGGTGTTGGGATCTGCCCTTAAATACCTCTTTCCCCCCACCCCCAACTCTCCTTCCAGAAGTCACATCTTCTGAGCCCAGCCCCTGCCCTGCGCCACTCGTGCTGACCCGAGCAAATTTCCCCCAGCGCCCGCCCTCCCTGCTTGCCTCCCCTCCTCCGTGCAAAGTGAGTCACTCCCAGGCACCAGGAATCATTCATGTCATTTCCCCCTTTGCCGCAAAGTCATTAATGCGAGTGGAATAATTTGTTGCATAACAGAGAGGATCAGCGGGAGCGTTGCTCTGGCGGGTGATGCCTGGCCCTGGCTCCCCACCACCCCGGCCACCGCTGCCCCGGGAGAGGGTGGGAGCTTGATGAAATTGCTGGCTGGAAGCATCCCAGGCCTTGCTGGGGTTGTGGTCCCACAGCCGCACTGTACTGGAAGTGATGGTGTCAGCTCTCTGAGATGTTCTCCCAAAACTGCCAAGTCCTGCCTGGACCCCAGATGGGTGGAATGCATGGTTGTGGTGGCCTTGGTGTCTGCTCACCCTCGCACAGCTCCTCCGAATAGGGCTTGTCCCAACTGCTTCACGGTGACATGGGCAAGAAGTGTCCCCTGCATTGATTGGGGTGTATTGTGGCACCCTGCCACGTCTCTGTCTTGTCCCTGCTACGTGCTGCTCCAGCTCCTCTGAGCTCCCCAAGCCATAGGGTCACAAGTGCTTCCCACCAGCAGCCAAATCCCTCCTGGCTTCTTGCTTCAGAGCTGGGGACCCCGAGGTGCCCAGGCGGGTGCGCGTGCAGGGTGTGCGGAACCCTGCATGGTTCAGGGCCCTGCAGCCCCAAAGGGCTGCTCTGGAACTGCTTGCAACAAGGTCCCAGTTGGCTGTTGCTGCTGGGCTCCCTCCCAGGGACCTCACAGCCTCCTAAGCAGGGGACTGGCTGGAGAGGGGGACTTGCTGCCCTCACCCACCCCAGCTCAGGACTGTGTGTGCTGGGAGCCCTTGCTCAAGTGATGCTCGCTGTAGTTGTGGTCTCTCCCCTGCATGGCAATGGGGGAGAAGGGCAGGGAAGAGTGCTTTAGGTGTTAAAAGGCATCATGGAGGCTGCCCCCCTGTCCAGGGTTAATTTCCTTCCATCCCATGCTCAGCCAGGCATTAATTTAAAGATGCTGCAATGGGAGAGGGTGAGCCTAAGAGGATTGGGCTGAGAGCAGGAGGATTTAGTGAAGGGAAGGGACATAACTGGGTCTGGGGGCTGCACAGGGGACAGCAGCATCTGATGGCACAGGATGGGCAGGAGGAAGCAGGTGGCTGTGCACCCCCCGGGATTGAGCCACCCTGATGTATCCCAGCTGAGACTGTGGTGGTACCCAGTGGCTCCCACCAACCCCTGGAAGGGAACACAGGGGTGAAGCTCTCCCCATCCCCAGGGAGAGCGCCACTGCTGGGTGGCTGGGTGGGAAGGGGGGCCGTGGGCTGCTTGCTCGCAGCATGGCCATGCACCATGTCCCATGCCCCTTGCTGTGCATGGGAAATGGGGCAGAAGTTTCATACCAAGCCTGGAGGAACCCAGTGGATGGGCATTGTGCCCAGCTCCGTGGAGGGCAGGCAGAGCCCCTCTAGGGTGCCACATCCCAGCAGGGACTTTGTCCCCTCTCTCCAGCTGGGCAGTGAGTCACCTTGGTGCAGAGGGCTGCCCTGGAGCAGCGCGGGGAGGGAGGAGATGGTGTTTAATATTTCAAAGCAACTCATTGAAAACCTGCTGCTCCTTGGGGCTGGTCCAGACCCAGCATCCCCAGGAAGGGGCCAGGATCAGGGCCACCTCAGCCCAGTGTGAGCTGGAATGGGAAGGCTCTTGGGACCATATCCATTGGGGCAAAGGAGCCTTTCCCTTCCTATGTTGCCCTCAGACCTGAGGGTCCTGCCTCTGCCCTGGGCCACAGGTCCAAGGCAGGGACATGAGTCCTGAGGGGCCTTGGTGGCTCCCCAGCCTCACACCACCCCACGCCTCCCTCGGAGCTGTTTGTTTTCTCAGCCTGCCCTGATGTAATTACAACCTGTTGTCACTCTCCAGATAATATGTCTTTCCTTTTATCACTGCTTAATTAAATAACTGTGGGGAAGTGAGGGGCTGGTAACCCCTTGTTCACCAGCGCAAACAACCCAGTAGCACTGGGGAAGTCTCTTGGGGCTGGCAGAGGAGCTGGATGGGAAGGACTATGCCCTGGCTCAGGCGGCACAGTTGAACGCAGGGTACCCGCGTGCCCATGAGGGATGAAGCACTGATTTTGTTGTTCATGGACACAGCATCTCTGGCACAGACATTTCCAGGCCATCCCCAAGGAGGTGCCCTGGACCGCGACCACTGTGGCCCTGTCTGTAATTCTCCCCTTGGCTCAGAGTCGTGCCTGCTGCCAGGCCAGGAGGAGCGTGCGGGCAAGATGCCGGCTGCTAGGCCAGCCGCCTCTGCCTGCAATTAGTTGGTGCTAATGAGTGTCCCAGCTGCTGCTGGGTCAGTGAGCTCTGGCTGAGTATCTGCAAGGTGCTCCCCCTGTGGGGCCAGCCATGTGGGTCCTGCTCCCTGCTTGGCAGAGCATCCTCGGTGGTGCTGTTGCTCCTCAGTGTGGGCATGGCTCCCTCTGCTTTCTCTCCATCCCTTCCCTCATCCCTCTGCTGTCTCTCCGCCTTTACGCCTTTCCCAGGAGGCTGGTCCCAGTTTGGGCACCAGTAGTGGTACACCTCCAGGTGCTGCCCCCATCGCAGGTGCCTCTTTCTCCCCATCCCAGCCACTCTGCAAAGTGATGTAGCAGCAGGAACAGTGTCTGTTATGTCATTGTTGGGAACAGGATGTGGCCCTGTTTACAAATGCGTCGGATGGGGCAGTGGGAGCCCTCCCCAGAGCACTGCCTGCCCTGCTTTGATGGATTGGGGAAAGGTCTGATCTGACGGGCTTTCCATCTACCTGAGACAAAGAGCTGCAAGGAGCTGCAGCAGGGCAACCCAGCCCGGGCAGGGATTGACGAACATCCCCAAATTGTTGCCAAGCCCCAAAGTTTGTGTTTGCCTGCAGCAAGGAACTGGGTCTCTTTGCAGATGCGATCCCCTCCCTCGCAGTGCAGTGAGCACTCGCCATTGCTTGTGCAAGTGGCATCACAAGCTATGCTTAGCTTTGGTCTTGTGGAGGGTGGGGGCAGCTCTTTGTATTGGTGTTGAGATGTACAAGGTGCATGGCTGGGGTAGACTGGAAAATGTCCCCCATTGGGGTCTGGCCTCCTGGAGCTGTGGGCAGCCCTGGGTATTAGGGGCCTGGCTTGGAAACGATAGGTCTGGGGATGGTTTGGGGGGCACTTTGGGGATTTGTGGCAGGATGCTGTGGGGAGAGGAGCTCCCTGCCCACGTAGGGGTTCCATGCAGGCAGGGGAGTGTGGGGTGATCTGCATTTGCCCTCCTCCTGGTGCCTGTCCTCCCTGCCTGTTCTCCTGTCTGCCCTGGATTTGTGGCTCAGGAGTGGCTTTGCACAGATCAAAGCCTGGGGGCATCTCTCATCTCTGCTTACCTGGGTCCTGCCTGGCCCCCCACCCCGAGCACAGGGGAGATTTGGAGGTAATCCTTGCAGATGGGATGCTGCTGGCCTCTCACTTTGTGGGAACCACGACAAATTGTCCCTTGAGCCCAGGCAGTGATGGTACAAATCTGCTGCTAATTAGACTTGAAAGTCCTCCCATGAGCTCAGGCGCAGGATGGATATTTGATTATTAACATATTTATTTCTGAGCCTCTCAGCAGGTCTTGCACTGGGAGGCTGTACTCTCCTCCCGAATAATTGCCAGGTACATTTATTCCTATCAAGAGTGCTTGGGGGCTTCAGGGAAGGGGGGGCTGTTTAGCTCTGTGTGCTGATATTTGGGGGTGTCTAACCAAGGTGTGTAGAAAAAACATCTTGCTGATGCTGGGGAGGTCCCAGGTGGGAGCACGGTCTGCTCTGTGCCTCCCACCAGCCCCTCTGCCGGGTGGGATGCCTCTGACCCTGGGATGTCTTTTCCCACCTGCTCCTGGGCCCGTTGGCTCCAGGCACTGGGTCGGCAGCAGTGGGGAGCGAGTATGACCCAGTGGTGCAAGCTGGTGCTGAGCACTGCAGCCCAACACAAAGCCGCCTGCCACGGCACCCCCAAGGAGAGCATCCATCCCTCCAGCAGAGGCAAACTTTAATGGAAACACTGCCTCTGAAACAACCAAAAATAGCTTTCCTGTCCCCAAAATGTCAGTTTAAAAAGGCAGTCTCTGGGGGCCTCCTGGGCTGGCATTGGGCTGAGCAGGTGCCCTGGAGTTGCTGGGTGGGTGGCTCTGCTGCCCCGTGGGGCAGGGAATGCTGGGCAGGGGGCTGGAGGCCTGAGCCATCACTCGAGGTATGAGTGGGGAGAGGGTCAGTGCTGGCATGGGGGGCCATCAGCCCGGTCGTGGGGCTGCGCAGTGTCTTGGGTTGAGGCTGGAGGAAGGTGCAGGTGGGCTGTGGGCTGTCGGAGGGGCAGCGCTGACCTTGTGTGTCTCCCTTGCCCTAAGCTCCCCAGGTCCCCCCAGCCAGGTTGTCACTCATCCAGGGATTTCAGGCCAGTGCCAGGGGCTGTTGGCATGGGGACAGGCGAGGAGCTGTGGGTCAGGACCTCAGTTGCATTTGCAGTGATGTTTTCCTCTCCCTCCCTGCCTTGTTGCTGTGTCTCCCCATGTGGGGAGGGTCTGAGCTGGGGAGTTGGGGATAGGCACCTTGTTGCAGCACCAGAGTTATTAATAGCAGCAAACATTCGTGCCTTCAAACCAAGTCAGTTTTGGGGGAGATTCCTGCCATTTGAAGTATGTTTCCCCTCCCCAGGTGACTTATCTCCCTCTCCCAGCTGTGCAGCCAGCATGTGCTGGAGCCCCTGGATAAGCTGTGGTGCTAATAGCCTTTCCCATGCCACTCAGCCCAGCAGCGTCTGGCTCAGTGATCAAGGGTGCCCTGCTGCCTGGCTGTCCCACAGGCAGCCCCTCACTGCCTGCACACGTGGGAGCCAAGGTTGCATCCCAGCCCGTCCCCACTGCATTTCCTCCTTTCACCGTGCTGCACCGGAGCTGTTGGCGGCTAAGAGAGCACTGATTGCAAGGAAATTAGCCTAGTGCCATCTCCCGTTTATCGGAGCCCAACCTGTGTATGATTGCACGGGGCTCGTTAACTCGCCATCACCATGGCTTGAGTCAGAGCCGTGATCATGGCAAGGCTGGAGGGGAGTGTGCCAGGGACCAGGACCCAGCCTGCTGGGATGATGAGGGCCATGCCCCAGATTTGGGAGCAGGGCTGGCATCACTTGTGGCCAGGCTGAGATTCTTCCCAGCCTTGCAGTTCAGGAGACTCTGGTGAGGCTTGGAGTGGGAGCTGGGACAGGCCTGAGGATGCGTGGTGCTGTGTTGGGGATGGAAACTGCTGCTGCTTCCTGTGGGGAGCTGTGGGCACGGAGCCGGATGGACATCCAAGGGGCAAAGAGATGCCAGTTCAGGTTAAGGAGATGCTGTGGCTGTGCTGTGCCCTGGCACGAGCTGTGCACCCCCAGACAGCGATGTCTCCACTTGTGAAAGCTGAGCTCTTTGAAGGTCCTGGAGCCATGCTGCTCTACTGCCCAATATATCCTGGGTTCCCCCAGAGTTGCTGTGTTTTGCAGACCCAACATGCTCAGAAATAGCCTGTGGTGTCCTTGCTTACTGCTACCACCTCAACGTGTTGGTCCTATAACCAGGGCTGGGCTCAGCTCCTGGCTCTTTTTCCTTCCCTCTGCCTCAGTTTCCCTGCAGAAGTTGGTGCTGGTCTATGCCCTCCCCTTTGCAGGGCATGGAGGGTCCTGGGGTGCACCCAAGGAGCCTGGATGGGGGGCAATGGAGCCTGTCCCCCCTGCCTTATCCCCTCCTCCCTGCTGCTGCTACCCTGTGCGTGGGGGTGATGAATTATTCATGCCCTGTCAGCGGGTGTCTGCGGCCGCCTGTGTGATACCAATGGGGCCCACATGCCGCTGAGCACAGAGAGCTTTTCTGTGTAAATCCCTGAAATATTTAGCAGAACTAACTTAAAAAATACAGCTTGGGAGGAGTTAGTGCCTCAGTGTAACCTGGAGGGCTGGGGTCATCACGGGGTGTGATGGACGCGATGGACGCACCGGGATGGTTCCTGGGGGACTCTGGCCCTGGACTTTGCCTCACACATACCACCCAAGTTGCCAGTGGAACTTGTGTCTGTCTGTCCATCCATGGGTAGTCACCCATCCATTGGGTCTTTCTGCTTGTCTCTGCTGCCAGATGGTGGAGGTGCCCCCATCCTTTTCCTCTGTTGCAGGGATGCTTTGGAGCCTGGCGCTGGGCTCAGCCTGCTGGCTGGGGCGTGTCCTGGTCCCCAGCCCAGTGCCACCAGAGCTAGGCTGCTGCCCCATCACCAGTTGTGTGCTGGCTGCTGGCAGGTCGGCACTGCAGGACCCGTGCACAGCGTTGGGCTGGGCTCCTTCCCTGGCAGTGCCTTCCCGAGCAGACTGAACACGTCACATGCATTTTTTAACAAGATCCATTGGCTGGGAATGAGACGAGCTGTCACTACAGGTTTGTGATCAAAGCCAAACGTGCCCTGGCAGCCCAGGGGAAGGGTGGCCCTGCACACCACCCCTCTCCATCACATGGCCAATTTACGGGGTATTTAACCTGGCAGAGCAGGCTGGGGATCTGACAGCTTTGCAGGTTGCGGGTGTGTTGCCCCTGCATCCCTGGGGGTACCAGGATGGCCAATGTCCTCCCGCCTGGCACAGTGTGGCGATTCCTGAACCAAGTGTCTAAGTATGGGAGCAGCCATGATGCAAAGCTTGTGCTGCTGTTGGGCTTCTTGCACAGCCCTGCACCCCAAAATGGCACCTTCTGCTGGAAGTCAGAGCGAGCTGGGTTTGCTGGCAGTCAGGGTGAGCTAGGAAAGGGTTTGTGCTTGTCCTGGGATGTGTTTTGGGCCAGGTTCACAAGGGAACAAGAGGAGGTAAGGGATGCAGGGAGCTGTAGTCAGCTCTAGATGGAGAGCCAGCTGGCTGTGCTACGGCAGGGGTGCCCTGCGAGGCACCCTTGGCTGCTGGCAGCTCTTCCTTGGTCTCCACAAGCTTGACCTTTCATGGATGCTCTCTGTGCGCCTTGGCAAGGTAGGAGCCGAGTGCTGCTGGCTCGCAGGGCCAAGCCTTGGGGTGCATGGGCAAAGGCAGCATGGGCTCACAGTTAGAGCACGCTACTCCTCCCAGGCCGTCTGCCCCACTCTGAGCCTTCCTCCCACCTCCTTGCTCCTGTCCCCCTTGCTTCCCCAGGGTGGGGTGGCAGGCGCCTGCAGTGGGCCCATGCAGCATGGTTGTGCTGTGTGTTTCCCTCTGCAAGCACCAGCAGAGCCCCTGGGCTGTGCTTCACTGTGACAGCACATCCCATGTCAGAGCCGCTGCAAGTCCTCCCTGCTAATAGCTGTGCAAATTACCTCATTAGCTGCCTTATTTATTTTCTCTGGCATCACGTTTGCAGCACTTCCCTGTGTCGGGAGGCTGCGGGTCCCCAGGGCTGGGAGGAGGGAGGAGCTGCAGTGGGACCCCACACAGGGCTGGCTGTGTTGAGCCTTCCTCTTCGGATGGCAGCGGTGTTTGGCTCCCATGGAGCCATATGCCCCGATATGATCTGTCTGGGACCAGGGACTCGCATGGCTCCTGCAGTCCTTGCTGCTGGGATGTTCCCCTCGTCCGTCCCTCTGTGTGCCCTGGCTCTGAGGTGTCTTGCTGAGCCCTCCCTCCAGCCAGGAGCTGCCCCATCCCCCACAAGCAGCTGTGGGTCTGGCATTGCTGGGATGTGTGTGCCCTCCGTCTCCCAAAAAAGGTGACTCCTGGGTTTAGGGACGGAGAGAACAGGGTGTCTGCCCAGTCCTTGTGGATCTGAGTGGTGGCTTGAAGTTCAGCACAGGGCTGCAGGGTGCTCTGCATCCTTCCCACCCTGATTGCCCTTCCTCCTTGATGGAGATGTTGTTGGCAGATGCTGTCGCAGGGGTCTGCCCTCTGCCAACCCCAGGATGACCCCAGAGAGCCCCCAGATGCCCTGGTCGGGGTGGCCTTGGGCTGGAGCCCTGTCCCTGGGGTGTGTGGCCCAGACACTTTGAAGCCCAGGCACCATCCAGGGCTGGCACAGGCAGGAACAGTCCCCGAGCACCAGCCCAGCATGGTGCCTCTCAGGGATGTTCATGTCCCACGGCATTCCTACCCTTGCTGGGTGTGAACACAAGTGTGTGGCTGGCTGCAAGGATGGCTGTCTCCTGGTTGCATCTTCCAGACATGCTCACATGCCTGCAACACCCATGACAGTGGGACAGGCTTTGCACAGGCATGAGGGGACCCACATACAAGTGCCAGCCCTGAAGATTTTGGTCCAGGCACGCCATGTCAGCACTGTGCCAAGCCGCCTGCAAGCATTGTGTCTGCTCCCCGCCTTCTGTTTATCTTTTATTTTTAACCTTCTCTTTGTGACTGTGCTAATGAATATTTCATGGCCAGGAACTAGCGTGAATTCCCCCAGCTCCTCCCTGCACCCAGCGCTCCCATGGCAGGTACCAGCCCATACGTCGGTGACTTAGGAAGGATGTGTCTGCCAAGAAGCCATCTCAGGAGGAGAGGACCCAGGCAGGGAAGAAAGCAGTGGCTCTCGTGTGGACAGCTGTGTTGTGACCCCCTCCTTGCCAGTGCTGTCACTGTCCCTTCAGCCTGCAAGGGACTGCCAGCGGAGCGTGGTGGCCACGTGTCCGTGTACGGATGGCCTTCACGGTTCCCGTGAATCCTTGCACACATGTGCACAGCCTTGCCCAGGTGGCCATGCTTGCCTGTGTGCTCCGACACCACTGCATGTGTCCCTCCTGTCCCCTGTGTGCCACCAGCCACCACAGCCGGCTGAATGAGCCGTGTCCCCAGCTCACCTCCCCGCGTGGCCCTGCCGCTGCTCCTGTGCTGTACCGGGGCTCCGCTTAGCGCCCGGCAGCAGAACGGCACCGTGGTGGGCACAGCCCGTGGGCCAGGCCGTGGCACCACGCAGGCCTCGTGTGGGCCGCCCTGGGCTCCCCTGCGGCCGAGCTGGAGGTGTTCCGGCACAGCCCCAAAACCTGCAGGCAGGCAGCAGGGATTGGGGTCAGGGAAGTGGGGGACAATTTTGCGCCCCAGTCTCCCTGACTTTGCCATTTATACCCCACAGCAGGGAGCTGGGCCAGTCCCCATTGCAAGCTTGGCACTGGGAGGCGTGGGGCAGCTGCTCCCCCTGCCAGAGCCAGAGCACATGGGGGGAGCAGAGCTTGAGACAGAGCCTGGAGCCATGGTCTTCCTTCTTCCCATTGCTGTGGCTCTAACAATGCTGTGTCCCCTTTCAGGGGCCCAGCAGATGCTCTAGGGACACAGGCGGGCTCAAAATATCCCTTTGGGAGATGTTGTCCTTTGCCCTGCGAGGCACTGTGGAGACTGGAGTTCCCTGGGGCTGGGGCAGGGGCTGGGGAACCACTGGCCTCCTCACAGGGGAGAAGGTTTGGGAGAAGCACAGGTGGGGTGGGAGGCTCACGGGGTGCACCCTGCATTGGCACCCATGGTGGCTGCAACACAGGTGACAGATTGTCAGTAAGTGTGTGTAAGAGTGGGCTCAACAGCCCTGCTTTGTGGCTCACTTTTGATTTCTGCTGGATTTCTGTTTGTCATGCCGGGGGGAGAGGTGGGTCAATGACTGAGTGGCTTTGCTGCCTGGTAAGACCCATGTCTTACCCTTCCCCTCTGCAAGGGTAAGACATGCAGTCCCTGGTGCCATCCTGGAGAGCATGTGCTCTGAGGGAGTCCTGGGATGGGAGCAAGCCAACTCATGTCTCTCTGCAATGCACCATCCTTGCAAAATACCTGCTGTGGGTTGCTGGGTGCAGGGGGAGAGGACAGTCCCCTGGCTCAGTCCAGGTGGTTCCCACAAGCTTCTGTCCTGGTGTCAGTGCACGAGGGCGTCTCTGGAGAGCCAATGGCCAACCTGGAGCGGTGATGGTCCTTTGGAAATCACTCTCCAGTTCTGGACTGCTTGTAGCACCCGGGTATGCTGGCAGGCAGCTGAGCCTGGAGTGATATCAGTGCTGGGCTCTTCTCTCCTGCTGTGTCCCTGCAGGCGAGCATGGGGTGGTCTATGTATGCTGATGTGGGGCATATGAGCTCCCCTGTCCCGCACGGCCATCACAACCAGGGTGCACAGGAAGGTGCTTGCATCTCTCACCTGCCCGGGGCACGCTGGGATGGAGCAACCTTCCTGGCCAGGTGGGATCTGGCTCCCAAGTTGCTGGATGGCGGTTTTGGGATGGATCTGCAAACTTTGTTTGCTGTCAGGTCCTGCGGGCTCTGGCACCCTCCTGTGGCTGTTCTGGCACCTCTCCTGTATCCCACGGGCTTTTGGGATGCTGTGGCTGCCTTGGGCTGAGTTGTGCTGGCTGGTCCTCGCGGTGATACAGGGGAGCTGGGTCTCTCTCCCAGCATGGGGGAGCTCTGCGTTTGCAGGATTTGGCCTTGTGTCACACAGCTCACGGGATCTGATCATTGCAAGAAATTGTCCCAGCCTGTTTGTGTTGTAGGTTTGAGCCAGGAGCAGGGCTCCTGGATATTTTAAATAAGGATGAGGGTCCTAAAGCCCTGACCTGTCCCCAGAAGGTGGCAGAAGGGGACTGGGCACCACTGGCAGCCCGAATTTCTGAGCTTTCAGCTGTGGGCAAGGTGGTAGGTTCAGTCGGGCTGCTGTATTCACAGACTGGCTCTGAGCTGTGCCTCTGCAGCTGCTGAGCTGCCTGCTCTGCCTTGGCTGGCCTGGGCTGTCCCCTTCCTCCTGCAGAGCCGATGTCCCTTGCAGACCTTCCCTGGCCCGGGGCTCTGTGGGTTTATTATTGTAGGGTTGCAAACCCCGGGTGTGCTGTGTTGTGCCTTGCTGTATGCCTGGCTCAGCCCTGCAGTGACCGGTGCAGCATCCCCTGGTGCCTGTCCCCCTCTGCCCCAGGGCACTGTCTGCCATGGTGTGGGGGCTCTCTGTTGGGGGGCTGCCCCCTTTGCAGGGGCATAGCCAGCATAACAGAGAGGGAGGGCTTGGTTTGGAGGGGATGGCCCTTCTTTTGGGAAGCAGAGGGTGAGGATACCCACCCTGGAGGGGCTCCTGCCCCTTCCCTTGGGACTCCTTGTTGAGGCATTAGTAGGGACTGGGCAGTCTGACTGTTCCTGGCTGGATCAAGCCTGCACCAGCTTTCCCATCCCTGAGGGAGCAGAAGCTATATTTTCCATCAGGTCTCTTTTTCTTCGCTTCCTCCCCCATTAATAAAAGATTAAGCTTATGAGATAATAGAGCCTGGATGGATGCAGACCTGAGAGATCCTGCTGGTGTGGGGTGTGGATGTGATGTGGAGAGGGAACTGCAGCTGGGAAAATGGGACTTGGTGAAGAGATGTGGTCGCCAGTCTGCACAGAGCATCTTGGGCTGGCTCTGGGAGCAGGGAAATCCCATCACCGCCACGCGCCAGACTCTCTTCTGGCTCTGACTTACTGTGCAAGGTAGCAATTTGCTGCCAGGCTGAGCTTTGGAGCGAGCAGCTCTCAGCCTGGGCGGTCTGGGAGTCTGACTCTTCTTCCTCCCATCTTTGCACTGATCCTTGTCTCCTCCCCTGCGTGGAGCTAGTGGGAGCGGGTGGTTGGTGCCCGGAGATGCAGGATGCTTGCAGCACTGGAGGACTGATGCTCAGAGATGCAGGATGTTTGGAGCACTGTTGCCACAGGGATGCAGGACACTCACAGCGCTGGATGGTTGGTGTCTGGGGATGCAGGACTCTTGCAGCATCAGCTGGCCGGAGCAGATGATTGATGCCCAGGGTTGCAGGATGCTCACAGCGCTTGATAGTGGGAGTGGAGGGCTGATGCCTGAGGATGCAGGATGCTCTCGGTGCCGGCTCCCCTCCAGAAGGAGCATCCTTCCCTGCTCTTGGAGAGAGGCGGCCCTGGGATGCAGCAGTGCCTCATTGGTCAGCGGGACCTGTGGAGTCTGCGGGTTGCCATACCAACCTGCCTCTGGTTCCTGGCCAGCCGGCGCGTGAAGTGCCAGGTCGAGCTGGTGGAGCCAGGGGCAACCTGGAGATCTGCCAGCCAGGGAGGCGGCCATCCGCCTCTCCTGGAGAGCTGGCTGGCACCGCTGGGGTCCCCGGCCCTGAGCCTTCCCCTGCTGCTACTCCCTGCCTCTCACTGCAACTTTGCTGCACGGAGCGGTCTGGCGGGCTGGCATGGCACAGGGGGTTCGCCCAGGCACCCCGCTGCCTTGCCGAGCTTGCAGTCAGCTTTTGTGTGCCTAAGCCCTGGGAGGGGCACCGCTGCAACCCCCAGCCCCTCTGGATCGCAGCCAGCCTGCACAGGAGCATCCCAGCACAAAACTTCCCGGCTGGCTGCTTGCCACCTGGGAGCAGGGCCTGGCGGCTGCTGCGCTGCCAAGCGCTGCCTGTGCCCTCTCCGCCGGGCTGGACCTGCCGCCGATGCCTGCTCTGGGCAAGGAAGGCTCTGTCCTCACCCAGGCATCGCCTGCTGCTCGGAGGAGCTGGGGGGCTGTTTGCTGGCTGGGAGGGGGTGCAACTGAGTCCCTTCCCAGCACTGTGAGCTGGAGCCATGAGCCACTGCCAGCAGCGCTGCAAGAGGCAGCTGGGCCGGGTGATCCGCTTCTTCTACCAGTTTGTCACTGGGACCCTCTCCCAAGGTAGGTGCTGTCCTGGGGGTCACAGGGGCTCTGTTCTGTGGGAGGGGGTCTCTGTCTGGTGGGCTCTGTGGGGTTATTTGGGGAGGAGGAAAAATGCTGTTTAGGTGCTGAGCAGTGCTGAGCGATTCAGCCCCAGGCAGCAGGGTTGCACTGGGCTCTGTGTGGGGCAAAGCTGAAGATGCTCATGGGAAGCAGGAGCCCCTGAAGGTCCCCTGTGGACCTGGGGTGATGGGAATGTTTTATTTGGGGAGGGGACTGGTTCAGAGTGGAGCGTGAGAAAACTGCTGTGCAAATAAATTGCAGCTGGTCCGACCCTTCCCTGCCATGCCAGGCATCTGCCTCCTCTGGGGCCAGGGCTGCATCTTCCATCCATCCAGCTGGAGAAGCCCTGGGTGTGCCCGTGGGCTGGGGCAGGGACACGCCCAGCTGCCTGGTCCTGGGGACAGAGCTTCATGCCGTGTGCTCCCGGTTTGCTGTCACAGCTGTGGTAGGACCTGCGTCCCCCTGTCAGTCTTTGCACAGCCGAGCCAGCTGGCCAGGACCCTCTCTCCTGGGTGTGAGCCCAGAGCCACCTCCTGACCCCAATGGACATGTCTTGGGGAGGTCATCATGTGCCTGTGTGCACTGGGACCCTGGGTGCCTGGCTCCTGCCCCTGGCCCCATGCCTGGGGCAGGTTGCCCTCCCCTTGGCCTGGCCCCATCAGGGACCCCCGGGCTGCCACTCTGGGCCATAATAGTGCTGGGGAGGGATGTACCATGCCGGGAGCATGGAGAAAGCCTCGTTGGGCCAACGTGGCAGCGTCACGCCTTGGAGCAGGACTGAGATTTGCGCTGCCTTTGCCAGGGCCCAGCCTGCCCAGAAAAACCCTCCCAGGCTCTGTCCCCTCCTTGCCTGGGGGAGCCCCTGGGTCTCCCCAGTCTGCTCCTGTCCCTAGGGCCAGGAGATGACGGGGATACCCTGGGGATGCTCTTGGTGTAGCACTGGGGGCTGGGACATGGGAGCAGTATTGGCCCTGTGAGCCATGCCCAGCTGCCATGCCACCTCCCTGCCCACGGGGACCCGAGCCCTGTGATGGAGGGTCGCCTGGCCCCAGGAAACCCTCCCTGTGGGCATTTCCCATCACTTCACAGCCCCATGGGCCCTTCAGAGCTCTGCACACATGGTGATAGGGAAAGAGGTGCCAGGGTAAGCATGGGCCTGGCTGAGCAGTGTGCCAGACTCCAGAGACTGGGTGTGCCCGCAGGCAGCACTGGGTCTGTCCCCGCTAGTTGGCTCCATCGGGTACCAGCCAACTAGCCCAGAGCAGAGGGGGCAGAGGATGAGTCAGCTGAGTCTGGCCCTGGGTGCGAGGGGCAGAGCTGCAGGTGATGGAGTGGAGTGGGAAGGAGACCTTGGGGTGCTTCCCAAGGATGCACCTGCAAGGATGTCCTGCAGGTCCTTGTCCTGGTGTCCTGGGGCTTTGCAGCTGGGCACTATGGG
>VZTV01025164.1:0-12500 GCA_013400875.1 Anhinga rufa | reverse complement strand
AGGTGTTCATTACTGGTAATTAGAGTGTTTGGAATCAATTTATGCTTGTTTTCTAAATCAGTCCTCCACGCGCTGGAGTGAAAATAATTGCTGAAAACAAAAGTAGTTAGCTCAAAGCATTGGGGATGATTTGAACAAAAAATTAAAAAGGATTTTGGGGTGGGATGGGGGGGGGAAATAATGCAACTAACCTACCTTTTAAAGTAACAGATGTAGCTGATACTGCAGAGGATCAGATTTTATTGGGCTCCGTTTGTTGAGAAACATGTACCCACAGTTGTATAAAAGATGAATAGAACCTCGTAGCGCCGGCCTCGCCGCTGTGGCTCAGCACATTATTGTTCCAGCTTGTTGAGCCTTATAGAGCGGGAAGGGGATAGAGGAAGGGATTTGAATAACATTGCGGTTCAGAAAGAGATTCATAATTTTAGTATAATCAGCACGTTGGTCTGCCTCTTACTGACAGGTTGAGTTTATTTCCGAGAGACTGTTCTGTGAAATAGGCCATTAAAACTGGAAAGCCCTATATAGGGAATGGCTGCGTAGTTTCCGTAAGACTTGTGGTCCTGTATCTTTCTAGCCTCCTCTTTTTTCGGATGGTGTCTGGATGCTGTGGGTGCAATAATTGCCACGTGTTAATCCAGTGTAACTGGGTTTTACAGGTTCCTGTACTACACATAAAAATGACAGTTGATTATGTTTAAGCAGTTGTAGCATGGTGCAAACTTGTCTCTTAGAGTTATGTATAAAAAGCAGATGTTTTTAAAATGCCAGTAGAACTGCAGAATGCTTTGGCTGTATTTTGGTTTCATCAAAGGACATGGTGCTATTGACTAGGGTAGCACCAAGTTTTCACCCTCCGAATTTATGATGGTCTGTAAAAGATAAAGGCAATTTTAAATGCTATCGCTGTCTATACACAGTTATTTTCTTCAGCAGCTTTTGAAAATTTGTGAGAAATGGTCAATTGTTTGACATTCAATGTTGTTTGTTCAGCAGCCTTTTGTATTTCAAGCATATCTTTTAATACTGAACCTTAACAAGAAGGGCACTACTTCCCACGTAGTGCTACATGGACTGGATGAACTGTCATATCATTTATTGATTCCATAACCAGTTATCTCACTGAGATGTCTTTTATAAAAACTGCTGATAGTGATTTGGGAGAAGGGAAGGAGGGGGGAAAAAAAAAGAAAAAGCTGTTCTACCTAGTAGAATAGTATCTGAAATACTGGGAAACCATCATGTCTGTGCAGAGCTGCAGTTATTTATCATTCCTCTATCTTGAACAAATACCTTGCACTGACCTGATTTGGGGGTTTTGTTTGGTGCTTTTAACAGCTTTTTTGGGTTGTTTTTTTTTTAATTTTTTTTTTTTTTATTAACAATTCATTGACTAGTAGTATATATTGCAAGAGATTTTTGAATTTATATCACCAACTGATTCAGGATAAGTTTCATCAACATAGAGTTGAATCCAGCAATCAATGCATTTGATTATACTATAGTAATTACTAAAACACTTTAAAGTCTTGATGTACCAGCTATTTCAGGAGAGCTGTAAGAGTAGTTGTACTGAGCAGTAGCTGAGTAAACTTCCGTAATAGTGGGGGGTGTGGAGCTGGGTTTTCCTGTTTTGTTGGTTGTTTTTCCCTTGTTTTTCCCCCCCAACTCCTGATGACAATACATGGTTGGTTTATGCTTTGAAGCATGAGTATATTTATCCTTTTTGAGACTTAATGGTGCTGGTTAAAGATGTTACTACCCCATCTGCTCACTACAAATTCTGCCTGGTGGGATAGTTCATACAAATTCCTCCCCATTTGCTGTAGGAAAAATGGTTTCGTCAATGAGAGCCCAGCAATGTAAAGAGTTTAATCTGGCTGAATTTGCTGAGTACAAGTTTTACTGTTTATACCTTAACTAATTAATTTCATTAATGGGCTTTTATAAGTGATTTGCCAAGATGTTCCTCCCCATTTAAAATTATTTATTTACATTTCACTTTATTAGACAGTGATTTGTGATTTTTGGAATTATTGAATGGTGCTGATCTTCTAAGGTCATAAAGCTTAGGTAAGGGATTGTTTGAGAAAAATAGTTAATTTTCACACGTGACATTGCTGTTCTCACAATAAATACATTGGAAGAGATCTTCAAATGTAGTTAGGAAATTTCAGGCACAGTTGAGGAGACCTTAACATCCCTCTGACTGCAAAGCTCTGCTGACTTGTTCTGTGTAATAATTTTTGCTTAATACTGTGCTGGCTTCCTCCGAGCCTTAGAGGCTGAGTTATGTACGGGTTAATCACAGCATAAGGATTTTCTAGTCACTCTCCCATTTTGTAGGGTGTACTCTGTGTGTGTGTTTATGTGTGTACATAGCAGTGATTTGCTGTTGCTCTTTGAATGCTATCAGGATCTTCCCTTTCCCTTACCAGCTGTATTTGTCCCCTTTTTCAGGAAATGGTTCCAGAAGCAACTCGTAAGGTTAAAGATTTAGACCATTATGCTTCCCATCTTGTTGGATTGCCCTTCTTCTGTGGTGATTAAACATTGTACCTATTTTTGATGGGCTGATTTTACTCAAGGCAGACATTAAATCTTGAGAAATCTCCTGTGTCTGTTTTAGGGCCCAAATGCAACAGAAAACATGTTTCTGCTGCATTTATGAATAACATGAACTGAGTGCCTTAGGACACCTGAAATGCTTGGAAGAGACTCTGATGTTGCCTGTGTAGGGTCAGAACGCCTTGAGGACAGAGGGGAATGCGCGCTGATATTATAGCCCGTGAGTCCCCTTATAACGGAAATTAAATTGTCCAAAAACTGCATTTAGAGTGGAATAACAGAATCTTACTGTGGCTGGCTTCCCCTTTCCCCATTCAACAATTTTATTGGTATCTCTACATCTGACGACATATCTTGATACCTGCAGCTTGGGACTGAACTACTGTCCTTCGGCACTGTACTACTGGTGGTGTCTTCTCTGAGAGCAGACTATTAGTAATCATGTTACTGCAACCATGATGGTGGGTTCTTGGAGATAAAAGAAGTGATGCTTGTAGATGAAGCTATACGTTCGGAAGAAGCAGACGTATTCCAGTTCAGTCCCTTCCTCTGAGCCTGAGAGGAGAGCTTGCTCGCTCTTGCAGTAATATCATCTAGTGTAATAAAAGGTACAATCTCTTTCTGCAGGTTGTTTTTCCTCTGTAATGGGTTTGGATTTTTCTGGAGGTCCCTCCTGTCACTTCAACATTCACTCCTTTTCTGGTAGAATTTGAGATATCTCAGAAGCTGAACATAGGTTGAATTAATTCCTCTAGGATTAATACATGCCTCCTTACTCATGACAGTTGGATGCAACCAGAGTCACTGTACTCAGAATATTGCCCTAAGTATTGGGATAAGCTCTCATGTTTTAGAACAGCAGTACACTTTGGCATGGCTTGATCTCTTACTTTTTTGTTTTGTTTTGCTTTTAAAATAAAGGACAGTTAAGGTTATTAGTACTATGTTACATGGCAGTGGTGATTAATGAAATACACTGTCCTAAAATCATAAAGCGCTGAAATTATTTAATTTGCTTTAAAATAAATATTCAGTAAGTAGTATTTTGTTTCATTTGAAACACTTGCTATTATATCCTTTTGAAAATACAAATACAGTGAGGATAAGATAAAATTTCACCATTTATAGCGAACAATCTATGCATTGCTATTGTAAAAAGTATTGTTCTTTTTTTTGAAAACATACTTGACAAATGAATGAGTGTATTTTTCACATTGTTTAGCCTGTACTGGCTTGGAGAGATACTCCTTTTCCAGTATTAATAGCATCTAACACTGTTCATTTTTCTGGCGTATACTAGAAAGCATGCAAAGCAAGCTAAATTCCTAGGGAGGAACATTGTCTTAAACATTTGCTTTATCTGTTCATTCCAGTAGATGGCTACAGTTCACTACCAAATTGTGGCTATAATAGATTTTTTACAGTAAGTAAATCAGAAGATGAAGGTTGAATTACTATAAATGAGTTGACCTGTACATTTTTCTTATTTCATGTGCTTAGTCATGCACTATTCACTATTTTTCTATGTACACCTTTTTCAAACTACAGAAAAATGTTATAATACTTCTTTTTTTCCCTGTTAGTCAAGGTTCTGTAGTATTAGTGACTCTTATATCTGTTGCAGTTTTCTAGTATTTCTAATTGTGCATGATTAGAAGAATGCTTATACTATCCAAACACTGAAGGAACTGAATTGCTGTAAAGCTGTATGTTAGTTTTATAAAAGTGGACACTTCCAGAGTCTCAACATTCTTTTTATTTTGTTCCTGGGTTTAGGCATTTTAAATGGAAACTGGCCATTTATCACTTGCTTTTGCCAAGTTGACTTTAGCTTTTGCAGAAGCAGATGTTTTCTAGTAAGCCTTTTCAGTGTTAAGCATGAAGCGGTGACTTTAACACATACAAAAGTATGTTTACCCTTGCATTTCATCTGTGTTGTACTTTGCAAGGTTTCATTGCTCTCAGTTCCCATCCAGGTCTTTCTTTTTTTAAACCTAATTTGCATACAACTAAGTTGATACAAAGGAATTTCTTTTAAGCCCCTGGAAAAGCAGCTTGCTTCTGAAAAGCTACTCATTAGCAGTTCGCAGAGTGGAATTCTTTCAAAGGTACATTACTCGTTTGTACTGTATGAAGTAGCTCACAGTACAACATTGAAATATTAGATATGCCTTTTGACTTTCTCAGATCGAGTGATTCTGAATTCATCATGTAAACTAGTGAATATTTTGCTTTAATTTTCAATGAGAAGGAAGTGTTGAAACTGACTTTTATTTGTACTCATATTTGCTGGTAAATGCTGCTACCATATCGCTTTAATTTTATCATATTACTTTCATTTTTGCCTTACAACAGCTACAAGCTGAGCGCAGCAATTTAAGGTGCAGATTTTTGTTATTTTACAAATGAAAGGGCCATTTTTTGCATTAACTGCTATGCTGTGCTATTGCAATTTTAGGTCCCTTTGCAATCAACTGCCAATTTATATAGCTGGCTACAACTGCTTAATCTATTATTAATAAGCAGTGCTACTGAGCTCTGCAAATGATAAAAATGGTACCAGTTTTATACAGGAATTTCATTTTCATATCTAAACTACATACAATAACTTTATTCTCTACCATGAAGATAAATGTCTTAATTATTTATAAATTCTGTATATTTTATGGTATCGATTTAAGGATTCATTCATTATCCCTGAAATATATTGAGAGGCCTTAGCTGTAACTAAAATATTTCTCATTTACCCATTTAGTTACAATGTCGTAGTCTTAAGGGCCGACATTTAATATGTTTACAAAATAGTTGTACAGTTTAATACTAGGTTGAGAATTTTAGAAAAGAAATGAATGCTGTGTTATTCCTAAATTCTAAAATTAAGTACTTTGGATTATATGTGTAAAATCTCAGCTTTCTTGTTTGTTTAGATTTTTATTGTAGCCACATAATTCATTAAAGGAGTTCGTCCTCTGAGAGGAAAATGTATTTGACCCCTTCTCGAGAGCATGTACAACAAGTTCATCAAGAATCACAGATTTTAATAAGGTAAATAACATTAGTTCTGTCCCCTCTGCTGCTTGTGGAACTGGGACGTGCCCAGTACTTGGTCCTTACACTGTGTCGGCTGCCTTAGAGAGCACCTGGCTGTGTTTAGGACATCTCAGTTGTGAGAAGGATTGTACCTGGAGGGCAATTATGGTCCGGACAAGGGATGCACAATAATAAGTCCCGGGAGCACTTTAATGGGCTGTAGAAAGGAAAGAAAGTGCGTGTCTGGTAGGGGAGGAATGGGACACAAAAGGAGAAATATTACTAAGGTAACAGTTGTGCCTCTGAGAACAGACTGTGAGATGCTGAACAGTGTTTGCTTAGAATGTATTTCCAGTCATGTAAACTTGTGACTAATCTCATATTTAAATTTCTTGGAAACCTCTTCAGAATTTGTTTCCCTAATTATTTGGGAAGAATTTAGAGATTTATTAAGCGTGTTCATTGTTGTTTTTGTGTAATATGCTTCCTAGATTAAGCATTTCCACAAACAATTCACTAGTCGCAGTGAATTGGACATTTTTTTTTCCCTTTCTGGGATTTAATTTCAGCTGAATTGTTATGTCTTTCTTTTCCATAGTCTTTAGATTATTTAATCGTGCACACGCACACACGCACAGATGTGAAAAGTTTAGCTTAGATGGAAGGATGCAGAGACATAGAGAATCAGAACTGAAAAATCCTGTCTGTATTTCCTTTGGAGTGACTCGGTATGGGGGCACAGGGCTGTTAATAGACCAGGATGCAGTGCTGTCATTTTTCTTTCCCTGCCCGGTGTGAAATCCATGCGCTGCCTCTCTCGCCTCCCAACTCTTGGCAGTGGCGCGCGTGAGAATGGTGCTCGCTCCTCCGCGGGACAACGACCTCATGGGATTTTTTTCCTTCCTTCATC
This sequence comes from Anhinga rufa, assembly GCA_013400875.1. NCBI lineage: Eukaryota > Metazoa > Chordata > Aves > Suliformes > Anhingidae > Anhinga > Anhinga rufa. The sequence continues at coordinate 5,989 of VZTV01025164.1, read as the reverse complement.
TGTAAAGGCTGGCACTGAGGGCTACCTCTTCTTGTACCTTGCCCAAAGGGTTTCCCGGCACGGGCAGCCGTGGCCAGCCTGCTGCCTGCCCTTCTGCCTGCGCCACGGCCCGGGAGGTCGGGCAGCGGGCCGGGGTCGGCGGTGCCCCTCCGTGCTTAGCCGCTAGGGAGAGTCGGAGGGAGAGGCTCAAATTAATTTTCCACTTTGCCTGTGAAAATGCTGGTTTAACTTCACTTCCAGCAGCAGCACTTGTGTGTTATAAATAGATTAAAACATTACAAAGGCATTTATCTTTATGATCTTTAGAAGGATTTAAAGGTAAAACGTGGAACCTTTTATAAGTAAAAATGAATTCTTTTTGCGCAGATTGTGTACTTACTTGTAATATTGCGAACACATCTAGTTAATGGTAAACTTATTTGCATAATTTTGATAGTAAGTGCATCATACCTGTCTGGTAAAGAGGTAAACATTTTTAATCTGATAGGGGCTGAAAAACAGCAGCTTGTCTTTATCTAATTATTTCCTTAAAGGTTGTTCAGCAAATGTCATGTATTTTACTAACAGTGTGCTCGCTTGGAACAAGACAAGATATTTACATTACAGTGAATCAGGAATCCCAGTAAAAGTGCAGTTGTCTTTAAAATGCATTTTGATAGTTAAGAGAGTTTAGATTCGGTGTGGTGATGTGCCATAATATTTAACGAAATAGTAAATGTCTCTCTCTAAAGGATGACACAAAATTACACCTGTTTCCTTTTATTTACTGATCTGAGGAGCTCATATTTAAATGAGATAAGTAGTAGATGTAACAAACTTGTGAATTCTTTCCTTCCATCTGGGGAGTTAAAAAAAAATCTTAACAAGTGTATTAGGGTGGCTGACATCAGGTCTACGGTGTATGTTTGTTTGCCTGGGGTGCTCTCATAAAAAATAAAGCAGAGCTTTATACAGTCATAGTGTGCACTAAATTTGTGTTCAACATCCATAAATAAAATATTCAAGTCTTTCTGAAGAAAAACTGTTGTTTTGAGATATTTGCAGGCCAAAAAAAATGCCACTATTATGAAGAGTAGAGGGTTTCTCCTTTGTTTTTGCTTTTATTTTCTAACAATCATTATAGTTGCTGCATACCTTCATTGTTGCTTTTGCTTATCTGGCAGGGTGGAATATACAAAGAAGGTTCTCTTTGTAAAACATATTTTAAAAAAATCAGAGAGGAAACACCACCCATTTATGCTGCAGTATGTTTTGGTTCTGAGTAAGCAAACTGTATGCCTAATGATTTCATAAGAATTTAATATTGTGTGTTTTACAGATGGAAAAATGTTGATAAATTTAGGTTAATTTCAACTCTATTTATGGAACTACTTATGCATTTTTTAAAAGAAACGGAGTCTTCTTAAATTATATATAAGTTGAAAAAGGGTCTGTTTATTTTATTTTAAATATTAGATTGTCCCTGAACAAGGCAGAAAGAGTATTCTGTAGAACACTACTTATGGAAACAGCAAACTAGTAAATCTATGCTGCACTAAAGTAAAATGTTATATTATTCTGATAATATTTGACTTTTGCACAATATTTAAATGAACATTAGTATAAAAAGGAATGCTTAACTAAAACACAAGTTCATCATGTAGGCTAATGCATTACTCGTGTATATTTGTACATGAGTGAACAATTATTCTAAAAAGTTTATACATGTGTTCCAGTGACCAAACTTGTATTAAAACAAACTGTTCTGATAGTGGTGACAGAAGACATGGTTGATGGTTGTATTTGAGAAGTAAATGGGCAAAATATTTGTGGATCTTTTAATGATTACAGTTCTTGATAGCTTTCATAAGAGTGCACATAATTTGTGACAACTCTAATAAAAAAACGTGGCAGCAAAACTTTCTGAGTTAGCGGCAAAGTAAATGGGGCAGGTTTTGCATTTTGAACAGAAATCTTATGAACTGTGATTGAATTTGTCGTGAAAGTGTGTCAGAATTAATAAAGTATTTACAAGCAAGGTTGCTGGGCTTTGCAGACTGGTTAGGGCTGAGGATTGGTTAACATGAAAAGTCATTTCTGTGCTTTTGGTACTAGACAGCAAAGGACAAATGTACTTCTGTGCATTTTGGATCATAATGCCATTTCTCATTTCAAACCATTTTTGTCAGGACACCAGGCAAAACAATGATGCTTTGAGGACGTAATTAAAGATATTGTTCAAAGAACAACTTTCTGCATATTTGAATTATTACTGTCATCAAAATCATACAAATATGGAAATATGATTGCCAGAAGCACATAAATCAATGATCAGCATGGCCTCAAAATCCAATAAATATGTAGAGTTAAATACTTTAAAATGCAAATTGCATCTGATAATTTGCATATGGTAGAATTTAAAGGAAATTTTGTTGCTTAACAACCTCTAAGGTAGCAGTTAGGGCTATGGGTAAACATGGATTTTTTTATTCATCATTGGTCAAGTTGCAAGATTTGATAAATGATAGGAGACTGCTTTCCTTGGTTAAAATGACTGCATTCTTTACTGAATCCTGAAACTGCCTTGAAGTCATCTGAATAATTAAGAGTTAATTATTCTTCATCCATCTAAATCAGAAAAGGACAGATTTAGGGAAGGAATTTATAATTTTTGCCTCACGTCCTGTCATGTCGTAATGTGATAAACTAAACTGACTCCAAATAATATCTAGTGACCTTACAGTAATTATGCCTCACAAAACATTTTGGTTGAAATTTTTTAATTGCTTACATCGATTCCCGAAACTACATGTTAACAGACTCTGAAGTTTAATTGTGTTCAAAAGAAAGCAAGATAAAATTCGTGTTCCATTACTATTCTGGTTTAGTTTTATCAGGGCAGATACTGTGCGAGGTCTTTTACTTTTTTCCCCATGATAGTGCCTCTCTTTTTTTCTCTGTTCTGCTCTTTTGGTATGCAAGCCATTATCTTTAAAGGCAAATGAACATGTCCATGAAGAATATAACTTATTTTAAGGAAAACTTTCTAAGTTTAGCAAAACCAGTGATTTGTCACTGGCATCAATCCAGTTTGCTTGCTTTTGCAACTTGAAAAAAAAAAATGTACCTCTAAAATACGGGCAGAAAACCAGAATACCCTTGCATCTATCTCCCTGTGAAAAGGAGGACAGTTTCAGAATTCAGAATTGAAGCCTGTTTATATTTGCTACTTTCAAAGTAGAAAAATATTTTTTCCAAGAAGAAGTGTTTATGAATGTTTACTGATCACAAGAGGAATTGTAATAAAGAAATCAATATGCATGATCCCTTTTCATGTAGTACAACAAGGTTACACTGTTAGGTTAAGTACAGGCTGCATTCCTTTTCAGAAAATCAATTTGCTGTATAGTGTGCAACAGCAAGTCTCTTCTGAAAGAGTCATTTTATGTTGTGCGCACAGTAAATTCTATATTGATGCCTTCAAATAGTATTGACTGATTAAAAAAAAGAAGAAACGCTAAGCACAGTAACCTTAGAAGAGTATTATCATTTTCAAGTAATTGCTTTCTTGCTAATTATTTCATTTCTTTCTAAGAGACAAACTGATAAAATGTGTTCTTACATATCCTTTAAATTATTAGTACTATAGAACTGGTGTTGTGACATTGTGACATTATTTTCAAAATCTTTTAAAATATTATTTTCATAATAGCAACAGAATACCATATGTGATTTGAAATACTGTAGATTTAACATAGACTTATTTGCTGAATCAGAAGTGGGTTTGGGGGGTGGCTTTGTTTTTTATTTGTTTGGGTTTTTTATGTGTTTTTTTTTTTTAAAAAACATTTATTTTAAGGTCTGGTCATTGTTTGCAAAAAAAAAAAGTCTTTTCAGTTGTTATGGATGTGTACATTCAAACTGTGATGGAGCTTGCAAAGCAACACTGGGTTTTTGTAAAGATTATCTGTTACCTGCCTGGATTCGAAACAAAATGAGCAGTGCATAGAGAGAGAGGGAAGAAGTTAGTAATTGTGCTCAACCTCCTTAGACGTAATATGGCTTAAAAGCCAATTTTTATAAGGGAAATATATGGAAATGTGGTTTATTTTCAGTTCTTGTTTTCTCAGAACATAAAATTATGTCTTTTAAAATGCTTTGACCATTTTTGATGCTACTGTTCAATTGTAAAGACAATCTTTTGCTTTTTGTGTGTTTTTTACTGAACAGTTCTTGATGGACTCTGACTTTTCCTTTTATTTCTGTCAACCCAATTACAGTACATTAGAGCGCACCCTGATCCTACTTGTTTGCCTGTTATGCAGTGTATATGTTTAACTCATAAGCATGTTCATTTAGATATTTCAGTCTGATCATGCTGAATGTCTTGCAGCAACACATATTGATGTCTGCAGAACAGTAGATACTTCCAACCTTAGTAACTCATTCTAGAAATTGTAAAATGCAAATATATATGGTTTTGATTACTTGTGAGCTGTCATATCTAAAAAATCTGATTTCCCAATTTGTTGGCTCTCTGTCAAGTTCAGTTGTTCATTATTATGCCTTAAATAAATTCAGATTTTAATTGGAGAGAATTTCATTCATTAAAATGTGAAATATTTAGAGAAATACCTGGAATTTGAATTAGAAAACTGGCCAAACTGTTAATCTATTTAGACCCAAAGTTAATATACTATTTGTTACGATTTGATTTTACTAAAGAAAAAAAAGTTCACCTTTTAAAGGCAGCCTGGCATTTAACATTTACTAGTATTAGAAAGACACTTCTGTAATGATGTAGCTATTTCCCATGCATTTTTTGGTAGGTTTAAAAGGTTTGCTTCCTTGCTAGGCTGAAAAGGAAGTGATTCAAAAGGCTGGCTGCATTTATTTTTTCTGGTCACCAAAATGCGTATATAAGAATGCTTTAGGTATAACTTAGCGTTTAGAAACCCTGGGCTGCTGTTTGTTTGCAGCGTTCTTGTTAGGGATCTGAATTGCCCAAACAACAGTGTAAACCAAGCCAGGCATAGCAGCAGACAGAAAAATGCATTCAACTAGTGGGATCATGGATTTGTTTGATTCAGGTAATTGAAAGTGTTTCATACTATTATTGCAACTTGAAGGCTTGTTTAAGTGTCTAGCTGTCAGTCAGTTTGGAAGGTGAAAAGTATTCGATTGTCACTCTGTCAGTCAATAGAGATGAGAACTGTCTGCCTAATGGATTTCTTTACGTAGATGTCTGCATGGAGGTAGAAGTAAAATCAATGTGTTGTCATGTGCAAGTACGCTGCATCAAACTGCCAGGTGAAATGCAACTGTATTTCTGTAATGTCTACATCCTTGTATTGTTTGTGGAAGACAGAAGGATGCTCTCTGTATTTACAGGTAGCAAATTCTGTGTGGTCACACATGAAGGTTTATTTTTGAACATTTTGTAAATAGTTTGATCTAATTCCCCTTGTTCCAGAGGTTTTTTTTTCCCTTTTGCTTGATCATATCAAGGATCAATACTCCAAAACCAAAATTCAACTTAGTAGGAAAAAACATAGGTTGTTATTCCATGAGACTCAGAGCCCTTAAGACTGTTTTCTTTTAAACCTGGGTTTCTGCATGTTTTCTACTTGTCAGTGATGACTTACATTGAGCTAACTATGTTTCCTGCTCAAGTTTTGGCTGTTAGGTTAACTACGCTTATTAGAGCGTGTGTTGACTTCCTATAGCAAAAGGGGAAGTAGTGACTTCTTGAATAACAGAAGACATGCAACCACAGGCTTTCAAGACCCTTGCTCAAAAAGGCATCAGTCTGCGACCCCCATTCTTTCCCTGGGAGATGCTCACAATACAAACTTCCACTGAACGGGATCTGATAGCAAAGTGGCATCTGGAAAATTATTATGACATCTCAGAATGATAGTACCGATTCTTACAGTTCCCACTAATTCCGGGTTTAATCCTATATAAAATAGGTGCGTTAACCAAAGGTCTTATTTACAGAATCACAGAA
>VZTV01025153.1:0-18004 GCA_013400875.1 Anhinga rufa | reverse complement strand
TTTTATAGTTTGGGTTGAAATTCATTATGTCTTTATTTTAAAGAGTATATGAGTTGCATTAAGCAAGAGGTAAAGAGTATTTTAAATTTTTAAAAATACATCTAGCTTTGCAATAGTTAAGAAGAAAAATGGTCAGCGTTAGCACTAATACCGGGGGATGCTGATGTTGCAGGATGGGATTAACAGCTGTGTTTATGTCCAGATCCTCACCTCCTGGCGATCCCTACCCCACCAAGATCCGCAGTGGCCACTTAGAGCAATTGTCCCGGCCAAGGGATGTGTTAAGGTGCCCACAGCTCTCTTCCAGGCCACACGCCTGCGGTTTCCCAGAGGAAACAAGGGGGGGGTGTGCAAGGCAGGTTCTGCTCAGGCTTTGCCCTGGGTAATCTGTGCCAGCAGGATCTGTAGGCAATTCTCCAGTTCTGTTTCATTTTGGCATTTGATAAGTTATTTTCAACTCCCTCTCTTTCTTTGTACAATGTTATTGGCACATAAGAATGACTCATTTTTGATGAGTGTAACTTGTATAAAAATAAGACGACAAGCTTTATTGCCCTATGCAAAACCTATAGCTTTCAAATTAAATAAAGTCCCACAATTACTTCCTCTTTAACAGTACTTAATGATTTGCTGTACTCATCAATTTTTAATATCGCAATTTATGTAAAACAATTTTAGATAAATTCACCACAAAGATGCTGCTTAACGTTTGTATGTTTAACTTCAGTTGCTTAAATCGTTCGGTACTCCGTGGCTTGAACAAGAGTTAACCCCTCCCATCAAAGCATGGTTCTTCACCTCTTGAAAAATATTTTTGTAAACTTGGCAGTAATTATGCCACACAGCCTAGTGAGTAGCACTGAGAGTAAGGAATAGGCTAACTGCCATGGGCCAAACACAAAAAAAATGCAGGGAGAGAAGAAAATGAGTACTGAGTACATAATCTTACACACAAATTTAATTTATAGACAAATAGGCCAATAAATGTTGGATAAATGCTTCTCTCATCATCAAAACAGTTACATATGTGACTAAGGCAAATACTATAGATTGCTTCTCCAAGCTCTGCAAGGTGCAGCAATTTTGGTGGCAGCAGCAGCCGCTCTCTTAAATATATTCATTGAAATATAAAATCCTTTTAGAATAGGGTAATGTGTTGTCTTGCTCTAGACTTTTAGAAAGATTACTATAGGTAGATAAAAAGGAAGCTTGAGCTCAGAAGAATGCCACAAATCATTATCAAAAAGTCACTTTTCATTAGAATTAATTTGGTGAATGATATGCCATGTGAATTTTGCTATATGAATACGATTGTTTTAAGGCTAGTGTCCTCTGAAAGCTGAAAAGTATTAATGTCTCTAAGAAAAAAATAAAAGGAATATATTTCTTCAAATGGAACTCTTTAACCAGGTTTTAGTCCTTGCATCTTAAAGACCATGTTTATATTGTTAATAACTCAGCAGGAAATGTGAGGCTGTCTTAAATACTATTTCTCTTGAAATGATAGCTGAGGCTGATAATCGCGTCTCAAATCCATAAGCAGTTCCACACAGCCGTCTTTTTAAGCCTACTCGTTTCCCCAAAGCCTATCAAAGATATACAGTGCATGGATGAGAACTTTTGAGTCCAGGTTGATGACCCGATGCAGGACCAAAGGGTGGCTGGAAGCCGTGGTGGTAGGGCAGCCGCAGGATGTCTCTGTCGCTGGTTATTTGGGTTTCCCTTCCACTCTGCAACCATTGCACTGGGCCTGTGGTGGCGGGACAGCTGGAACAGCAGTCTGGATAATCGCCTAAATTACAGTTCTGGTGGTGCTCAGAAAAAAGGTTTCAGGTGTTGGACAGTCCTGGTGAGGATTGGTGTAATAATAACCTTTTACGTTCTCTCCCCTTTACTGTGATTCTCTTTTTTCCCCAGAATTTCCATATGAGCCCACTTCCATGATTAAAGGCCTTTTCATGCTTTTTGTTATGAATATGTTAATTAAAAACAGATGTAGTACTCATAGCTACTAATTTATGAATTTTGTGGTTTGAGATTTGCTTTGCATGTCATTATGTTAGAATTAGTTATTTTGCTTTGCCACTGGTATTTTCATATAACTCCTGGTTTTCCCCCCAGAATTAGAACCAGACTTCCTTTAGCCACATACACAGTATTTTCAATCTGCTCCATAAAAACAAAACCAAAAGCAGCACAATCTTTAGGGAAATTACTAGTGGGAATTGACTTTTCACTATAATGGCGTGTTAATAGCCCTTACTTTTTAAACCTTTTCTTTTACACTATTAATCTCTAGTTTTGTTTGTTGAAGAGCATTTAAATGAGGAAATGTCAGAGATGCTAATTCTACTAAAGAAAGCGAGAGGTTCTTTTCTGAATTACACCTCAGTTTATAAAGGTATTTTCTGTACTGAAAATGTTCGCAGAAAAGGAAGCTTGCCAAAGTAAATGCCAGTGAATCAAAGTCTCTGGAAGTGGCTGACCTGTGTTTGATAGAAATGGCTCTAATATGAAGCCGGCAGAGAGGGTTGATGATGATAATAGGAGCCAGTGGAGTCTGAAATGCAGTTACATCCTGAAGGAAACTTGATTCTTATACTATGGTTGATCATATTTTCATTTCAGACCATTTTGTGCCCCTTTGATAGGCTTCATAATGTAATTTCATCCTTTATTACAGTTTGAATATCTTAATATACAGAACAGCAAAATAAAACAAAGGCATTTTATGCTACAGGCTTTTACCCTAATGACACACAGGGGAACAGGAATTACTCTTTACTTAACCGTAATACTTGAAAGCAATCTATCTTAGTGGTTGCATACTGATCTAAAGCAAAGGAAAGAATAAATGTTTAAAATTCCTGGGTATGGTTATGTGTTACATATAGAGAGAATACTGGGATTGCTTTTTTTGCCCAGATGCATTTATCCAGTTATTTTTTATTCATGCCCATAACCTCTAGATTTCTTCTGGTATTTCCTTTTTCTTGGGATGACAGGTAAATCTTCACAGTGGCAAGTTCTGTAAAAGTGAGATTCAACCCTCGGCACCTTGAGACACCTTTCTTCTGTGAAACACGAAGTTTTCCCTTCTCTAATTTTGCTTTTGCCATGTACACAAGAGAAATTCTTTGTAAAAATGAACTCCTTTGCCAGTCACAATCTTTTATTAGTTAAAATATGATTTATGAATCACAGAGAGTAATCTGTAAGGAGAAAACATACTTGGTAGAGTAAAAATCTACTTTGAAGCCTATTTGCAGTGACAACAGCACGCCCTCAAACACGCGCATCTGCTGTAACATCTGGACTCTGACAGGAAGCTGCTTGCCCTGCTAAGAATAATATTACAGTAATTCCAAGTACGCAGGTAATTTCTTTCAAAGAACATACCTCTAGATAATATGTTGGCTTGCTAAATTTTTTTCTATTAAAAACCAGTACTGTTGTTTTCCTTTGGCAGTGTTCAGAAAAACTACTACCCTTTATGATTTTTTTCAAATGCAATATTAGATAATTTCAATTACTATGTTATTTTCTAACATTTTTAAGGCTGTTAGTCCTGCACATGCCTTCCAGAGTAAAGAACCTCCTACAGGGGTGGAAGGGGTGAGTATGCCTGGAGTGTTCGCAATGCTGGATCATTCCCACCCCATGGTGGATCAGCTGCATGTTCTGCACTCCTCGCAGCACATACACATAAACCTACTGAATAGAGCACTAACTGTTATTGACATAGCAGGAAAATGCTATAAAACCAATGTTTCTATTTTTTTTTCAAAATACAAGTTTGGGAACACCTCTTAATCAACATTTTTTCCCATAAGCCTATCAAAATTGATCCATGTTTCCATGCCTTGGTTTTTTTGACACCATTGGAGAAAAAATTGAACAATGCTCATTCACTTTTTTTCTTGCTACCTGTATTTCTCAGAGGTTTCCATGGAGCTGGGGTTTACTCAAATATACTTAGAAGAATCCGTTCTTTTCCTCTTTCTTGTAGTACCTTTGTAAGTATGCCTAACAAACGACACATTTAAAGCATAAATTAATTAGTCTTCGGCTCCATGCAGCCCTCATGAAAGGTGACTATTTGAGATTTCTCAAATCTGCAGATTTCTACAGGGAATATCGCAGTGTGAGGTACAGCTCCATGGCCGCACAATCACAGGGTTACGGTAGGGCACTTACCCCCTCACCCAGAGAGACTTGTAAAAGCACTGCCATGTGGCAATAATACTCTGATACTGTCACCAGAATTGCCAGTGGGCTGACATGTTTGGTGGCTTGTTGGGGATGAGTGTTAAAATCTTCATTAACTGTAGCTCCTGAAGCTATTTCACAACCATCAGATGATTACAGTTTTTATCATGCTCAGCATGAGCTAAATTCAAACTAGCTGCTTAGAGTTAAATGCCATTGTTAATTTTAAATGTTTTCCAGTCTCCCTAGCAGGGTCACCCTTAATCATGAGCCTGAGGATGCTAACAGGGCATGTAAAATGAACGGGACTGGGCTGTTGGAGTTTTTTTTCTTCTTCCTAGCTTAATGCCACTAAGCAGATGTCAGGTTCAACTGTTTCCAATCAGTTGCTGGCACATAAAATAGCTTTTAGAACAAACCCATTTTTGCCGGTAGGAATTTACAGATTGTTGAATATTTTCAGTTCTGAAGCCGCATCTGCCATTGTACTGTTGTAGAGGCAGTTTTACTTTGTGATTTACAGACACTTAAGCTGGTAAGTTTGTTGTAGCTGTTGCAGCTTTCCTCTTTTATTTTCTTTTTTTTTTTTCCCCCTGTATTTCTTTCACTGTTACCTATCTCTAGCACTTTTAAACTCATGGTAATCAGCTTGCTTTTGCCACAGACTGCATGTCCTGGCATCTGCTCCCCAGACTTACCATCCTTTACAGACCTCTTTCCACCAAATTCTTAGCTGTGAGATATTTGGATAGCCTTTAGGGACAGCTGCTCTGTGAAGTGCTCAAATGTAACCCAAGTTTTGTGTTAATTAGTTACACCAGAAGAAAACATATATACTAGGACAAACTACACTCATTACAGAGCCACCACTAAAGGGATCTCTATTACTGCTGGTTTTCAGCTCATATATTTTCATCTCTTGTCTTCAGACATGCAGCTTGACTCAGATCTAGTGAGTCCTATATATTTCCATAGTTGAGCTAATGCTTTTTTTCCTCTCAGCCCTCCTAAAGCTGAAAACCAAACCAAAGTACCGTTCTGCTCCCTCTTTGTTTTAAGGCAAGTGATGTGTTAAAAGCACTTTTTGTTGGTAGCAAAGCAGCTCTACCCTACCATTGCCGCTGCAGTGCTGGGCTGAATCAGACATCGCTAACCTAAGAGCGCACCCGGCACCAACAGTGTCTGTCTCCTTGCTGCCTCTGCAGTGCCAGGAATTTTAATGTTTCTAATGACTTGCTGCGAGTAGTGCTGGCAATCTGTGCATAGGAGATGTAGTCACCAAGAATGCTTGGCTTACTGGTCTTTTTTCTCCCAGAGAGATGGCTGCCAATGAAGTTAAAAAAAAATAACTGTTAATGACTTTGTGGTAAATACCCTCAAGGTTAGGGCCTAGAGCAGCATATTTCAGCTGATAGCTGGCTGGTGTAATGTGCTTTTGTGGTAGGGTTAGGGAGCATGCCAGAAGTTGCACCTCTTCCACCATGGGAGGTGATGGGTAAGAAGGGCTGGAGACATCACCTCCACATGATGATGCCAACAAAACTCCATTCGTATGGGCACACTTACACTCAGTTATGGGAGTGTTGAATTTGGCCTGGTAATTCTTAAAATCATATATATTTATCAGTACTCAATCATAGCAGAATTTAGGAGACGTCTGTATTTCTTGCACATTACAAAAGGAAGATATACTGCTGTAATATTAAGATTAAGTATAGCTCTTTCTCTTCTTTGACAGTCATAACGCAACTCTTGAGATGTTGTATATCTCTTCCTAATGAAGTGTCAAAAATATTTACCTTCAGGACAAATTACAAGAATAGCAAACATCCTTACTCTGTATTAAAGACGTTGCTACGTTAATGTCAGCAGCTCACAAGCTCTCTCTGGTGGTCCTGCAAAGCTGAACGTTGCACAGTGTTGTTAGATTTGATCAAACTATAAATAGTGGTGAAAAGGGAGGAAATGGAAACAACAAAGTTAAAATATTTGAAATTGGAATCTGATGCCTTTTCCAAGTTCCTCAGGCTGTTTTGCACCTGGCTTTGCTCATCGGTGTGTAGATGGTTTCTGGGACGGAAATAGCCTGAACTGTAATGATTTTGAGGCCATCGATTTCTCTGGAGTGCCACTGAGTTCTCAGAACTTCTGAAAACTAACTCACAGACTGTCTACCAGCTTTGCGCATCTGAACTGCAGGATTTTAGGGGCTGCATGCTTGAAATTTCAAAATGCCTCTTTTACTGGAGTTTCATGCATTAAACTCAGCTGCAAGACTTATCATACCATTACTTCAAGCAACTACGTCAGTGCAATGTTTGTTCAGAAAGGCTGACTTTATGTAATGTCTGTGCCTGCAATATTGATGCCCTAATTTGGATCCAAATTTTGTTTGTCCTTAGTTGCACACATATACATGCATGAAATACTGAAGGTGAAATTAATTTCTGTTGTTAATGAAACAAACTACTATTAAAAGTTCTATCTTTCTATTGAGATAGAATTTGCTAATATTAAAAATATGATAGGCTTATGGCCCAGCTGAACCAATCTAATAAATCCATTTTAACAAAGAAATTGGCTTTTTATTGAAAAGGCATAATGCTCATGTAGCAGAGCACCTCCAGAGAGCCTTTGACAGTTAGCCAGGCAGTCTCTGTAAATTCTATCTTGCTACGGTGAAGACCCCGAAGGAGCCAGATCAGATAGTGTTTTACTACCTGTGCCTAAGTGCCTCATGTGCCAAAACACATGCCGTGTGGGGTTACAGGAAATACTTCTTTGTTTTTCCCCCAGCTCTGTTACCAACACGCAAAGTGGAGTGTTGATAAGCCACTGGTTTTTTGCCAGACTTATCTTCTCTATGTTGTGCATGGCTTTAAACTGAGCTATGTTGTACACCTGTACTTGCCTGGTCTTAGATGCATGCACAGTGATTTGTTAAGTATGAGGGAAAGAAGTGATTATTTTTAAAAGTTAGCCGCTCTGCATCACCATGAAATAATTTCCAAAGAGGTTTCCTTCTTGTCTTTCAAGCAGCGCGTAGGTAGTCTTCTGGATGGGTTGTACCAAATGTACATGTACAAATGTACCCTGCTACTACCAGCAGAGGCTTCCTGATCTCTTTTTTGAGTACATGGAGGATGTAAAGCTCTCCTAGAACACATAGGCAAAATTGGTCCAAAAAGCACCAAGAGAAGCTACTTTGAATGCCTCTGTAACCTACAGTTTGAATATTTTTAAGGATGTTTTATTTCTGTTATCATGCAGGTTTCTTTAGGAAGAGTAATTTTAGTAGTGATAGTAATCACATGGAATCTTTTAGTTGTAATTTAAATATTTCCTTTATATTTGGTTAAGACCAAGTATTTGAAGTGAAATATTTGATTTTTTAGATGTCTATGGGTGCCCATGCCCAGGCAGGGGCTGAGGGGTGTCTGTGAGGTGAGGCTGATGCTGCCCTGGGCCATGCACAAACGGTTCCAACAGTCCCATGGCCAGGCACAGATGAGGTGGTGTTTTAATTTTTGTCTTTGTTTCTTTTAATCCAGATCTATTTTTATGGCAGTAAATTAAATTCATTTTCCTCAAGTTGAGGCTGTTTTGCCCATGACAGTGATTGATAAATAAGCCCCCTGTCCTTATCTCAACCCGTGAGCTTTTTTTATCTTATTTTCTTCCCTGTCCTGTTGAGGAGGGAGAGTGAGAGCGCCTTGGGCAGCTGGCCAAGGTCAACCCCCCACAACACGCTAATTTGAGAATACATCAGATGAAACCATGATGGGAGTAAGAGTCCAATAAGGTCACTGAAGTTGGTGTGGTTGCTGGAGGAATGAAGGTAACCTGCAATTCAGTCATTTATGCGCTTCCCAAAAGGACTGCCTTGAGCTCAGTGCTGCGCACTGACATTTAGCTCTCACATAGCAGTGACTGTTAGCAATTGCGTATCAACCGATTTTTAGGTACAGCCACTTCCTCGTGCCATGTAGCATGCCTTCACACTTATTTGTTCCTACAGCAACTTACTTGTCAAAAGAAAAGCCAAAAATGAGCCTAGTCCTGAAAATCCACCTGTCAAGCTCCTGTCTGCTGGCTCTGTGATGTTTTGGGGTTGTAGGTTGGTTCATGCCAGTTGGATAGCAGGAGTGCTCTGGAAAAGCTCAATATCTTTACCTTTTGACTGACAGAAAGGAATAAATTTCAGAAAGCTTTAAACCTTCCTCATCTTTCCTAAAAATGCTAATAAAGGGGTTTGAGATCACCCAAGAGGTAGTAATCTTGATTTTAAAAGCCTTAAAAAAAAAGCTATAGAACTAGAGAACAAAAGCACTTTAACACATTTTATATTTTCATTTTTTTGTAGCCAAGCCAGATAAAGGTTTGTCAGTTTAGAGGAAAATAAAACATTTACAAAGGATGCAAGGACCGTTTTAAACAGTCCTCTCTCTCTGATGACTGGCAGCCAGTGTCATTGAGGGAGCTCATCTTTTGGGCAGCTCTGCAGCACATTGGTGTGCTATGGAAACACATTTGCTACCTCTAGCTAAACCAGCCCAGATATTATCACTTAAGCGCTGTATAGTTACATCTATTCCATCTGGTCTGATAGCAGTCAGAGTAGCATGGAAAGCACATACATTTCTGAGTACCTGGATGATTTGTCTGGCGCGGGTATCTCTCGATGGTGCACAATTCAATCACTGTGCTATATAGGCTCACTTATTGTACCTCCTCACTGGTATTCCCTGAAAATTATCAGAAAATAAAGACAAAATAGGAATTAGTAAAAGTTTCCACCTTATAGAACTTGTTCACTGATGGTGAGGAAACAATTAATGATGATTAACGTCCATCTATTGAAGGCTTAATGACCTTGCACAGATAATGCTTTTTTAGATGGCAGTGGCATATCATGGTAAACAACTCTGCACGCTGCCATAAACCCTGAGTAGATTGTGATTATTGGTTTTGTTTTTAAGTCATGGTGAAGTATGGATTTTACACAAAGACCTGCACCTTTTTGAAGTTAAGGGTGTTTTTTCTCCAACATTAGCTGAAACCACAGGCTTAAGAAGTCATGCCAATATTTTGGTAAAAGCCTGCTAATAGATGCTGAAGTGTCCCAGATGCTGAGGCTGTGCCCAAGTCTAATGAGTGGGCAAACATACAGGCAGTAATTAGCTATGATCTCATTGACCCCCTCCTAGATGGAGCACATGAAAGCATTATAAGGGTCCTCAGAAACACTCCCATCTGAATATGGGTCCTGCCTTTTGAACAGGAGCATGATTTGTGCAAATGAGTAGATCTGGAGAGGCCAGAACGGGGCTACCCAGGGTTGTCAGGCACAAGGTACGTGAAATAACATAGCTCCTGGGGCTGCCTAACTGATGCCAGGACTGTGTCCTACTTCTGCAGCAGTTCAGCAACGGGAGAATGCCAGGGCAGCTTTGTGTCCTACACCAGGTCTGTACATCAGGTCTGTTGTGCAGCACTGCAGGAATGCCACTCAATCCTTTCTTTTTTTCTTTTTTTTTTCCTTTTTTTTTTGTTAAATAAAAAAGGATAAAATTACTCCCAAAATACATGTGCTCAATCAGGGTGCAGAATGTCTGTAGAAGAGGGAGGATGTTCTTGCTGTGCAAGTTTGTGAATGCATTGCTGGGGGTTTTTTTCTTTAACTTTTAATATTTGTCAACAAGAATTTGGCAGTGGAGGTTTCTCAGAATTAAACTGTTCTTACCTCTTCAGTTTGTTGCAGACTTGAAAAGTCCATTTATATTTTTCTTCCTTTTTTTTCTTTTTTTTGGAGCAGTTTAGTGCCAGTGCAGGAGAAAGAAATTGCTGGAAAAGCAAAACTTGTATGCAGCAAAGTTAAATGAACCGTTTAAAGTAATAGCGATATCTGTTCTCTGGGATCTAATGTTTTAAACGTCAGAGTGGAAGAAATGTGCTGGACCAATATGCAACTTTATTTAAAGGACAAGGTTAATGATTATTTGCATGCATATTTACTTTATTTGCCTCTGCTTGTTTTCTTTTTCCTATTAGGCTGATGATAAAGACACAGGGAATTACAGTGCCATGCAATACAGACTAATCATTCCTCCAATCAAGGATGGTAAAGAAGGTTTTGTGATTGAAGCTTACACGGGGCTAATAAAAACTGCTATGCTGTTCAAAAATATGAGAAGATCCTATTTCAAGTTTCAGGTCATTGCAACTGACAATTATGGAAAAGGACTGAGCAGCAAAGCAGAAGTACTCGTAAGTATGAGCCAGGTATTATCTTTATGGAATAATTCCTAAGGAAATTCAAACACTACATAAAGTTTAATTCCAGGCAGACCTATAGGAAGGCTGTGTATACTTTATCTTTTTAGGTCACTGAACTTAAGCTTTTTTGGTTTTTTAAAGCTTTTATGACCTTCTGAAACATGTGTTCACGTTTCATGGCAGAAGTACTGATCTCAGTTACCACACTAGTCATGATGTTCAATATTTTATTTATTCAATGAGCCATTGTTAATAGCTCAATTTAGTTTCTAATTGTTTGCATTAAACATGGACCTAAGTTACGTTCTGGGTCTTCTGGACCCGGATGGCAGCAATAAAAATGCTGGTTTTGTCCATTACAAGTATAAAGTAGGTCACATCTGCGTGGTGGGACACAAGCATTTACAGATCATCTCCCACTTATTCTCTAATCCAGCAAGATGCAGCCAGCTTCCATATCAAAGTTGTGAAGAAGGGTTAGCATGGCATTAAACCCCAGTTCATAAGCCAAGCTGAAAGCTTGCTAACTGGGGCTGTACTCTTTGTTAACATAAGTATATAGCTGCTGACTCAGAGTGAGATCTGGTGTATGTGGCTTGCAGCACAGGCAAATATCTGAGCAAACGGTCTCTGAAAGCGAGAAGTCAGTTGAGAGCCAAGGTTGCCATGTCTTAGTTGTTCATGTCTGGAAGGGAGGCACAAGGAATAATTTTGGGCTGGGACTGTAATTTTTGAGGGAAGCAACACTGCAAAAATGGCACCAGCTTTAGGCCTTGAGCTTATGTTTTTGTGCTGAATAAAGGACATTGACTTAGTCCAGTCACAGAAACCATCAAAGCTAAATTTCTTTAAAGCCTGTATAACTTGATGGATTGGATTAATATTAGCATAATGTCATAGGGATGAAGTGCATTATCTAGTTCATGGGAACACTGTCAAATGATACAGATGATAGCCATAATACTTGGTATATTGAGTTATGCAGGAATTCAGCAAATAAACATAATGTCTGATGTCCTCATGCTTGACCTCCCAAAGTGATAGGGCATTCTTAACGCAATTTATGCAGTAATAGTATATTAAAATATAGCTAGAAGGTATTGACATTAAAATTAGAAAGTGAAGTATGTCTCATTAATTTATAGAGGTATCTTTAGGTTGTCTGAGTGAGTGATGAGCACTCTGGAACAGTGTTTTTGAGCAAGGCGTGAAAGCGTAGAGTAGCTGTAGATACAATTACAGACTGGCACCATCCCACCATGTAAATTTGGGATTGCACTGAGCATGATCCATATGTGACGAGCCTTTCTAACTAGACTAAGCTGTTCCTGGGCTTCATAATTTGAACAAAATTTATCCTGCTGTCACTGTGGTGTCAGGCGCTCAGACTGGGAGGTGTTAATTCCTTTCAGTACAAGCTCAAGGAACACACCTAGATAAGAGAAGGGAATTTACTCACATGCATAAGAATAAGACGTGGGGGAAGAAGATAGGATTGCATTGGGAGGAGACCTAGAGAGAAGAGGCGGGGCGACACCAGAGGGACAGGACTGCGAAGAACTTGAGCAGAGCAAGATATCCTCCAGAACTGGGGCCAAGACACTTCCACAGAGCTCTGGCACGGCTCTGTGAGCTACATAAGCTGCCAGACCCACTGGTAAAATGTCTTCATGCTGTAGGGGACAGTCCATGTGAAAGATGCCAGTCTGTTTCTGCTGGCTGGGACTGGCAGGATGGCTCAAGTTAGACATCTGTGGATCTATAGTTTGGTTCCTTGTGATGGAATTTCCCTTTTTAGCCTCTGTGAGACGAAAGAAATAAGGAATTAAGTTTTAAAATGTTTGCTGCAAGTAAGCACTTAAAAGTACTAAGTAAGTGTGGACAGTGAATATTCATATATTCATATGATATCATCTGTAACCAAATGTTTGTTGGGGTTTAGGGGGGTTCCCAAGGCCCCTTCCTCATTCAGCTCATAGTATAAGCTACTCTCAGAATCCATTGGTGCCATATAATGACCAAGACTGTTTGTGTGCTCTGCCTTGATTGATTTAAAAATTGGAAAGTGCCTAGTGAATGAAGCATGGCATCAAAGGGGTATCGCTTTCGGGCTAATGGTTATCAACAATTATATGCTTTCCCTGCCTCTGCTGCAAACTTCCACTTTGTTGTGCTACTTATCTAATTTAACCTGGAACTTTCCTGGTTCTCAGCAATGTATTATTCAGATAATTATGGACATGAGACATCTGAACATGCTGACTTCCAGCCCTGTCATTTAGGCTGGTGCCTGCTATTTAGCATCACAGGACCTGGCTGTATTTTTGGTCAGTAGACTGGAAGTAGCAAAAGCTTTCTAAGGAATGGTGGGTCAGGTGATCCCTGGTAACTGTGCCCCAAAAGGCTTCCAGGGATCAGTGACAGTGGTGCCTCAGGAAGAGCCTTTGCCTCCCCACACCTTCCACCTCTGCTCCCAGCATGCTTCCAACTCTCCTGAAGTGGAAGGGAACAGTTTCTCCCCACGGCTTTTCTTCCAATGTAGTTAAATTGGACTTAATTCCTCGACTTAATGCTATTAATAATAAACAAATTAAAGCCTTTACAAATGTGGATAGCAAGCAAGTTAATGCTACTATGTGAACCTTAACTTTTTCTTGACTTTTTGTTCAGCACCCTTGTTTTACTATAGCTTGTCATGAATGTGTGTTTATTCATATTTTTTATATGAACAAGTAGCAATAATTGTGATTCCTCAAATATCAAAAGAACTATTGCCTTTTTTTAAGTGTTGCATTTATGCAGTACTCAGTACATAGGTGCACAGTGGTTGCTTGAATTGGCTAATGTAGTTAATTCTATTAAACTGTTCATTGCTTTAGATTTCCTTTCAATGATCATAGTCTAAAATTTATTTTCAGTTCATTATAATTCTGTTTTTCTTACACAGAAGTCTGTACATGATGATCAGTGCATCTGATGACATTTCAAGAATATTTAAATATTTCAGGTTGATTTAAGCTTCAAAGCTGGTGAATCCATGTTTGATGTGAAAGTATATTATGGCTTGTCTGCTGAAGTGCTTACAGGGCTCAGACTTCTCTTTTGAAAAACAGGGGTTGTTTTGTTCTTTCAGAATTGAATCAGATAACTCTGATTTTTAAGATTATCGGGTTTAATGTTGTCCTACGTTTCCAAATTTACCTCCAGAATCCTCTCTAGGGAGGTGATTTGGAGTGCAATGTTTGCTCTCGTGCCTGTATGGATATGAGCCCTGTTTTAAGAAACGTTTTCTTTTCTCCACCAGTATGGGAAGTAACTGTTCCTTTCACAACGTAAGGGGAGGTTGGTTGTGCTAGTGAAGAGCGAGCTGTTACAAAATGCAAAAATATTTAAAATGGAGGAAATAGCATGCAATCATTTTACTGGAAGGCAGCCTTTTCTTGGGATAAAAATAGCTTGAGGAGACTAGATAGGAGATATGAAGCAGAGTTTGCCAGATCTGCTGAATTTCATGCGTGCGTGCAGTCCCTTCTGTATGCTGACCATCCAGCCTGCCATTGAGAAACAGGAGAGATACATTGCTTTTGTAGTTGAAAATGGTAATGTGAGAGATCTGTTCTGAGGTCAATCGGTTCTTTCCTGGAACCCTGAACAAAGCACACAAGTACTGAGTGTATTAAAGAGGCATTTTTCCTGTCCTTCTAAATGAAAGTGCAATTTTAAAATGCACATGGTTATGCACAGTTTTATGCCATATAGAGGGAGAAGCTGAAAAAATTGAGAGATTAAAATAACTTACACTGATGACTTCAAAATAGATGAACAATTTCCTTTGTGATTTTCTAAAAAGAGTATCATTGATTTAGTTGAATTAATCTGGTATTTGCATTTACATTGGTGCAAACTGCATATTTCCACAGTTGTATTTTCCTGTCAAGTCATCAAAAATAGTAAAATGCTTGTAAGTGATTTTGATTATGGCACACAAGAGGTCCATGATTCTGTAAGTAAAGTCTAAACTATGACGAACAGGTTTCGTGGTCCCCACCTTAAAAATCTATAATTCTGATGCAGTCTTGCAATTACAGTTCTAGTTAAACCTTTGCCTGCTGTTTATTGGTTTTGGCTGCCAAGCAAAGCAAGATTTCCCAGCTCTCTTATTTGGAATTAAAATGAGAAATCCGTACACCAGGGCATGGCTGTGAAGGCAGGAAAGTAATTACTCCATTCTTTTTGTATGGGGAGGATGTTATGCATGGGAGTGCCAATTGAATTTCACTCTTTTGTTTCCAGGTCTCTGTGGTCAATCAGTTGGACATGCAAGTCATCGTCTCTAATGTTCCTCCCACCCTTGTGGAACAAAACAAAGATCAACTCATAGGGTAATAAATTTATTTACTCTACAAATATCAGACTGTTCACTGGTTTTGTGTTTAGATTCAGCAAGGACTGCTGTCTTTATTCCATGATCTACTTTTTTGCCAAAAGACTTGAAAAAGAGCAAGTGGGTGTTTTGACGGGCAGCACAACTGGCTGAGTGACAGTGCTGCCCCCACCCAAATCCACAATTTGCCCCTCTTCTGGAGAAGGCAGAGGTACAGCAGTTCTTTGCTTGCACATTTGCCCAATTTTCAGGCTCAAAGTAGGTTCAGAGCTGTCCCTAATACAGACCGTAGTGGAGCCTCCAAACACTGAGCACAGAACCTGCATCTGTCAAAATCCAGAACGTAAATTGAATAAAGCACATCTCCAAAAGGTTGAGGCAGTGTGTCTTGGTGAGCTGTATTGCTTCACTCTAATTTTATTTGTGTGACGTAGCTGTAAGGGAAAGCAGAATTTAGAAAACTTATACTGGTACAATTAATACCACTAGCATCACTACAGAAAAATTTAATTGCAAAAAATTGGTAACGGGGTGTCATTATTCAGGCCTAGCAGGTATAAAATGTTGTGATGGAGGGATGGGTAATTGGAAACATTAATGCTTTGCAATAAAAACAAAGTATTTTATCATACTGGAAGCCAGCTAAAATCCTTTTGGTAAAATGTGTTTTAATAGCACTCATACACCATAACATCACCAGCTTCCAAGCATCAGGTTTTCACTTTTAGCTTCCTTTTGTAACACAACAATGATTTTCTATACTTTGTGTCAGGCATATAACCATGAATTAGACAATATGGGAAATAAAATACTATAGGAAATAGTTTAAAAACAGTCTTGGTACTCTTCTATCACTTTAATCAGTGATGAATGGCATTTCTTAGATTTCAACAGGTCTGTTCCATCCTGACTGTTGTCATACCTTTACTTCTCCACGGAAATTGAAATACCTTAGGGTTGATGATATGATCACTCACTGAAAAAGAAATGTGTTGTCTCTAAATGGTTCATGTCTCCATTAGACTAGGAAAAAATATTGATGGATTTGTTTCTGGAGATTTAGGACATGTTCCCCTTTTCTCTCTTTTTGAGCCAGGTGTAAGTTAGCTCCGATAGATTCTAAGGTCAGAAACACTAATTAAATTGTTCAGGCAATAGCCTGGATTCACAGGGACTCCATGCCCTAGAGCTAAGAATAATAAAGGAGTCTGCCTGTTTAACACTTAAGATCCAGCTTTCCAAAAGTGTCAGGTGTTGGTGGTGGCTGGAGAGCTGCTAGTGACAGTAATAGGAAAAGTTTGCTTCTGCTTTGCTAAGCCTTCAAGTTCACCTCAGCATGCTGCAGTGTACAATTTTTTCTTCACACAGTAACTTATAGCCTTCCTGGGCTTCTGTTTTCTTGAGTGGAGAACATGAACTCATGTTCTGTACCACCTGTTTCCACATGACATAGCAGAGATCTCATGCTAAACTGGACTTAGGCTGTGTTTGAGATCCTCCCAGTTTTGGACTGTCCTGGAGCCAAAGGAGCCACCAGCAAAATGCAGACGACTCTTACAGAAGGTGGTTTGGAAACAGGGTAGAACAAGCCTGGCTTGAATGAAGAGTGTCAGCCACATCACACGTGCATTGTGGGACTGAGAGCGTGAATGCTGCAATGGGTGGCATGGCAAGAACGGCAAGAGCAGATTGTATCTCACCCTTTCACCATCCCTGCAAAAATCTCCTTTTGCAAACACTGGAGTGCCTTGTTTCCAGCTCACAGCAGGTCTCAGCAGTGTTCAGTGCCTCAGCAATAAATTTTAGTGTAACCATACCCTTGCTCCTCTCCTCTGCAGCCCAGAGGAATAGGTCGCTTATCATGCCACAGTCTTGGAAAGTGGCCCAGAGCCACATTCCTCAGTCTCCATGCTCCAAAAAACTCTTTTCTGCCAGGTTGGAATCTTTTAAAACTTGTTTCATGCTGTTCTGGCCCTTGTGCATGGAAGTATCTGACAGATGTGTAAATATTTCACAGTGGATGAAGCTTTAGACTGGGTATAAAAAAAAAAAAAAAAAAAAGTCAGGTTTTGAATTCTGAAAATTAGCTGGGGAAGCCTTTCCCTTCACAAACACCATGAGGCCAGCAAGTGAACACAGCATAAGAATTTCACTTCTAAGGGTAGGCTTTCAAGGACGACCTTTGCCAGAAGAGATTGAATTAGCTTGTTTTAAAATCATCACATCCCTTACTGAAAATATTTGCAGAGAACAAAAGTCTCAGAATAATTTTGCATATGTGTCCTTGCCTGTTTCACACGGAAATGTTTTTATTTCATTGCCATCTTCAAATTTATTGGATTTTACTCCTGCAGTTTACAAGCATGCTATCTCCCTGTTTTTATAAAAGCTTTAATAATTCGGGCAGGACATAAAACCAAAATAATAGGAATTTGTGATTTTTCATGTGCTATACAGAAAATATAACCACAGGCAAAGGGAAAACAAATAATTTTGAGACCTTCTCAGGCTAAAGGACTTTTTCCCAAAGAAGTTTCTGAGCCATTTCAAATAATGCACTAATTCATAAAATTAGAACACTTTGTATAATTCATTAACAGATAAAAAGACTATATACACCAATTGCTATACTTGGTTGTGGCAAATGTTGGAGAAGGTGGGTAGTTGGGTCATTTTTGAAATTATATTGATTTTTTGCAATAAAAACAATAGAGATTTAAACAACTTTGGAGAACAAGTTATAACAGATTCTCCCCAGCTGCCTGTAATTTTTTGCTAGAGAGTGGATACAAGGTATTGAGAAATATATATAATTAATTCAGTTCTTCCACACTGGGAAGGCTTACTCAGCAGAGCCCTGATATCTGTGTTGCTTAATGGTGCAAAGAAAGGAAGCATACCATAGAAGAAAAGATTTAAAACATAGAATCACAGAACCACAGGATGGTAGGGGTTGGAAGGGACCTTGAGAGATCATCTTGTCCAGCCCCCCTGCGTGAGCAGGCACACCTAGAGCAGGGGGCACAGGACCGCGTCCAGGCGGGGTTTGAATGGCTCCAGGGAAGGAGACTCCACAGCCTCTCTGGGCAGCCTGTGCCACTGCTCTAGGTGGCCCCTCAGTCTTCTCTTGTCCAG
>VZTV01025151.1:0-24963 GCA_013400875.1 Anhinga rufa | reverse complement strand
ATCCACCAGCTCCCTCAGCTCTTGTGGGTGCATCCCACCGGGGCCCATGGATCTGCGAGGATACAGGTTGCCTAGGTGACCTCTAACTCAGTCCTCCTCAACCAAGGGAAAGTCCTCCTTTCTCCAGATTCTCTCTCTCTCCTCTGGGCGCTGGGATGCCTGAGGGCCAGCCTTAGCAGTGAAGACCAAAGCAAAGAAGGCATTCAGTAACTCTGCCTTCTCTGCATCCTGGGTCACCAAGGCATCCACCTCATTCAGCAGTGGGCTCACAGTTTCCCCAGTCTTCCTTTTACTGCTGATGTATTTGAAGAAGCCCTTCTTGTTGTCCTTGATGTCCCTTGCCAGAGTGAGTTCCAAGTGGGCCTTGGCCTTCCTCATTGCATCTCTGCACACCCTGACAATGTTCCTGTATTCCTCCCACATGGCCGGTCCCTTCTTCCATATGCTGTAAACCTCCTTCTTCCATGTGAATTTTTCTAGAAGCTCTTTGCTCATCTATACAGGTCTCCTGGCTCCTTTACTTGACTTCTTCCTCATAGGGATGCACCAGTCTTGAGCTTGGAGGAAGTGGTACCTGAATATTGACCAGCTCTCTTGGACCCCCCCACTACTTTCTAGAGCCCTAGGTCAAGTGCATTTGTTTAGCTTCTGAGTGGTTGTGTTATGTAGTCTCGAATGTTGAGTCTTATGTTGAACAGTGCAGACATGAGATCTCTTGCATACCAATTCAAGGTATAAAAAAAGAAGCTGGAATTAAGAGCAAGACTGATGTTGCATTAATGAGCCTGGTCCTGGCAGATTACTGAGCTAATGCTATACTGCTGACAATGAGACTTGGTCAGAAGAATTTTTATGGCTAAAAGGTTGATCTGTTTTATGAATTGCATATTCTTGCAAGCAATTACAAAGCAGAATTAGGCTAAGGATCGTGTTACCTTTTTACCCTTACATACTGTAAATCGACATGAAAAGTTTCAAGGCTTATGGATATGGATGAGCATCTTGGCTTCTTGCTTCCAAATTTTGGAACTCTTTTACCGTAGTTAAATTGATGACTCATTTATACTGTAGTCCTCAAAGTCACCACTGCTATTTGCCACAACTGGAAATCCATACAGTCCAAAATTGTTTCAGCCTATGAAGCAATGACTAAGATGACTTGCTTTGCCTTGTTCTCCTCGAAGGTAAGGTACTGGCACCGTGACTGTCTCCAGAGAAAAAAATGTTGTTATCCTATAGTGAGTCAGTTACGGCCTTTTTGTTCCACCTCTTTTGGAATGAGTCATGGTGCTTGGATCCCCGCATTGTGTGTGTCAGCTGGCCTGGTGCTCAGAGAAAATTTTAAGGGAAGAGTGGAAAGTGTTTCATTAAATACAATGATGGCAGGAGACAGCATGGCTCTAGTTAGAGAACAAGAAAAAAGTTACAATTTGTTTTAATGGCAATTTTGCCAGTGAGCGATAAAGGACCTTGGAGAAATCCCTGTTAATCTGTGTCCATATTCCCATCTATGAAATGAGAATAACAGTATATTATTTAACCAGGTTAAAGCAGATTAAGAAACGCAGGTAGTTCTACCTCAGTAATTCCTCCCTGATTCTAGCACCATCACTTGGAAACCTGCAAAACGTAGCCCAGTGAATACCCGGCCTTTACATCTGTACGGAGTTACAACTCCTGTTTATCTTCTTGATTTTTTTTTTTAAATTGGGGTGTTTGAAAAAAGAAACAGGTAAAGAAGCCAGAAGGTGGGGCGTGGCTCATATAAACTGCCTTTGGTCTCAACTGCATTCCTCTCCAGTGACTTGAATGACCTGGGTGGTTCTCTATTAAATTAGAAATAGATGGATTGCATCTCTCACTTGTGGACTACTAATGTATCTGCATAGCTGCAGGAGGCTCTCTGCAGTGGTAGTGAAGACTCTGTGATGCTGATACTGATAGTGGTATCTTAAAAGATGAGAGAATGAAGAAGTGAATCAGATTTCATATAGGCTGTTGGAAGGGAAGGAGGAATTGCCATGAATCTTTCCAAGGCGCCAAAAGCTCCCATACTTGTGGTGTGTTCTCACCAGGACTAAGTCTGAGTGTTTCATGAAAAAGCTGACTTGCTTCTAACATGGAATTCATAGGTAGAAAGTAAGTGGCAGGGAACTGGAATTAACTGTATGGATAATGCAGTGCAAGAACAAGATGAGTGAACTTAAAGAATATTTGTGCCATACGGTCTCCCCACTCCCCATTCTCTTGATATCCTTGTAAAACACATTCTGTGTATTTTGATGCCTAAAAGGGAAAGGTCATTTAGCATCTTCAAGTTCCATGTGCATTATTAGTTTTTCTTGTTTCTGCCTATGCTCCCCTTGGAAGCTACTTAAGTATCTGTGATAACAGCTACAAGAGAGCTTTGCTGGTAACAACCATGTGTTCTGCTAGAGACGCACCCCTCTGTGTGTGTGGAACAGGAGATCTATTGCAGATATCTGATGCATGTCTGTCTGCCTCCCACAGCTCCCTAAGTCTTCTGGGCTGGAGTAGCTGCTGCTTTGAAGATGACATCATGTTTTGTGTTTCCCAGCTTCTGGTTCCTTGCTGATTGTTCAGTTAGGCTCTCTTTCAGCAGTCAATGCGTGTAGTGCTTTCAGAGTTTTGTTCCATTTCCTGGATCTATTGTTTTCTGCTTTCTAAAGTGGGAATGAAGAGAGTTGTGTATTTCTTCATTGCAAGTAACTCATTAAACTCTTTTGAAACAGACAGAAGTCAGTGTATCAAGTTAAAAAATGGTGCAATGGGAAGTGTAAAGGGAGATTAATTATCTTATTCTATGATTCTTTCATAAATTGCCTAGAAATACTCCTGTTAATGATGGCTCTGAACAGCAACTATTCTAGCTATGATCGAGCCCCCCCCAGGAAATGCAAGCTGCATCCATTTCACAGATGACAAAGTTGTGCTGTCACTGCAGGCAGCAAAGCTAACTTGACAAGAGGGTTCTCTTTTGACAAAAGTCTTCTGTTGACACCTGCAGCTTTGTTAAATGCTGTGGTATCAGCTAGAGGTGTGTAATTTTCATGTTAGGCCACCACTGTTAGACTGGCAAAACTTTGTAGTATTGACTTATTGCAGTGCAGCGGTGTTATTGGCATGGGTCATTAGTTGCCTCTATAGTATTTCCGTTTTCCCAGAGTAGAATATTTGGTAAGTTAGTGGAGCTGGGAACCCTCTGGCCACTTCTAACCTTCTCTTCTGTGTAAATATTTGAGGTATTGTTATTATAAAGCACCACGCCTTGCCTCTGCTTGGAAAAGAATGTTTCTGAGAGTAAGTAAATGAACAACATGTAAACTTAAATATAACCCATTTTTCTACTATAGCTTTGTTTCAGAAAGAACTTTAAGTCACTTCCAAGGGAATAATGCACAGAGAACCAGTTTTATTTAGTTAGTTAGATTAATTCCATTTTAATATTTCCATTAGCCATTTTAAACTTGGCACTGCAAAGTAATAAAATCCTCCAAATATTGACAGATAGAAAAGTAAATGCCACCCAACCATGACAAGCTGTTTTTCAGCCAACCCCCTCCTAGAGATAGGAAGGCTGCTATCATAATTTATTTATATACTAATAAGGCACATGATTTTTATCGCTAGTTATTCCCTTCTAGCAATTAAGGCAAAGCTGATAAAATCTTCACTAAGTCAACATTTTTGTTTGTTAACTTTTGAAAATTCATAGCTAAAAATCTTTCTGGCCTGCACACCGGGAAGAAAAGGATAAGGCTTCTCTTGTAGAGCGTGACACTGAGTCAGACATGAGTGGAAGAAAAGGGAAGGGTCAGCAGGGGTATATAGGCACCAGAACTGGCACTGGCAGATCCCTGCTTGCTTACCGGAGGTGCACGTTTGACTGCATGGCAAGTGTGAACTGTGCTCTCCTTCTGCCGATGGTCAGTGGTGCTACTGGAGCATCAGGGGTGAATATTTGATTGAATTGCGGGCTGAAACATTTGGTCTTTCCTTCTAATTAGGCCTTATATCTTCAATGTAAGCTTGAGAGCTAATGTATTTAGGACTTGAAACTGTAGTTGAGTCCATGTGTGGGAGTAGGGCCAAAAGGCTGGATGAACCTGAGAAATGTAGTGCACTCAACTAGTGATCGTACATGTTCTGCTCAGTAACTTCTAGCCACAGAGGAAAATTGACTTCTGCATGTGCCAATGGCAAATTACCACTTACCTTGTGCTGGAAGACAAAATCCTTAATTTTTCAAGAGGGAGTGCTTACAGTTACTAATTATGGACCCCACCCTTGGCTGCTTGACCTTGCAGTAGGTTTAAAATATTTAAATAAAGAATATTCATGGTTTTTATACACACTAAGGAACTATTTTCTGAACTGTAAATATTTGAAAGGTGGAACACATCTGCATAAAGGCAATTTGCATCTCTCTGGATTTATCCCTCTCTGGATTCAAGACTGGAACTTCAGCTGATGACAACACAGCTCCAGAGAGTCTTTATCAGCTCAGAAATTGCCCTTTTTAGTTACATTGTTTGCCTGAGAATTGTAATAATTAGCATTTACTGTAAAGTATAAATGCTTTCTACTGTATAATTGTATAAGGGGACAGCTAATCCTTGGGGAGGGCACACTTGGAAAAAGAGTCTATATAGCATACATGAGGAGGGCACAGTTCCTGGCCTTTGGACAGTGGCATTCACGCCTTCAGCAACACTACGAGAGTAGCTAATAATCTCAACTTTGAGTAGTGTGTACAGTGTTTTGTCACATGTCCAGTGTGCCATGCTTTCTAGGAAGACGTGTCATTCTGCTAACTATGATTACCCAGGCACAAACATAACAGTATCTGTATATTAATAAAATGGTTTAGTGAATAATTTTTTTTAACTTTCTCATTACCTTAAGAAAGTAAACCCGCATACTGGAGTGTCTGGCAAGATATACCTTTGTCCCTTGACAGCAAAACTTGTGACTCAAATAAGGTGAAGAGTCTAAATATAAATGGAAATCCTGGGACAATCATTGCAATATATTACGCGCTCTCCAGCTGAGCAAACCAGTAGCAGCTAAAACTCTAATTCAATGTGCTATGCATATGGATGCAAAAAGGATGCCTTCTTTAAGTGTCTGTCTTCACTATTAGGCCATGAATTTCCCAGTAGAACTGAGATACTACTAAAACAGAAGTTGTTCTAGCTGTGGAGAATTTTACAGCTGCTGCTGGTTTTAATCAGTTAATTCAGCCTTCCAAGCTATGTAACCTTTAGTAAAAAAAGTAGTACCAAATACAGCTTTGTTAACGTATTTAGCACTATTAGGTTTCCTAATTACACTTTTTCCAAATTTTCCATTTGATTCTGCTATTCACTGTATTTTTAGTTTTTAACCAATTAAAGTTAGCTATAACAGGATCCAATGGATTCATGTACAAAGGGAAGGAAAGACATAAAAGTGCTGTCTCACTGCTCCAGAAACAATTTTGGAGATTTGTTCTCTACACACTGAATCCTTATATTATCTCAGCAGGCCCTGCTGACTTCATGCACTGAATTAATGAAACTGTTTAACCTGCAAATCTTATTGCTAGCAAAACCAAGTTATATTTTCTTAGCCAAAACAGAACTTCATAAAACTACTGTTTTGTAATTTACTCTAAAGCCACAGTAGCTCAAGTCACTGTAGAACTGAAAGAAAAATATGGTATGGCTTAGGTTCAATAAAACATGGCAAATGAAGTGTTAATTTGATAATTTTGTGGTTCATCTGAGTACTAAAACACAATAGGGCATGCCTTATTCATCATAATAAGCTACCTCAGGGGTGTTATGATGGTCTCATGCTTTCAACCACCCAAGAAGCACAGTAATGCGCAGTGAAGTGTGCCCGAAGGGCTTTGCTGCAGCTGTAACATAGGTTTCTGTCAGAGCTGTTTTCATTCTAAGAGATGGACTGTTTTGTTTTAACCATGCTTTGAAAAATATTTTCAGTAGACACGGATCTTATTTAATATAGCTATATATGGGGACAGAGTACATATGAAGGAAGTTAGAAACTACACTTGTTTCTTGTTTACCACCCTTTCTAAAGGTTCTGATTTTATTCAGATACAAAAAAAAAAATGAATAGAGGAGTTCAGGAATAAGGCCTTTCTAATCAGAATTATTAATAGTAGTAAAAAGGCAACAGAATGCTTGTCATAACTAAGATGACAGTAGAGACTTTCCATTAGTTTTACAGAAAAGGCCCATACTCCAGGAGTTTGGTCAAATACTGAAGTTTTGGTACTAGTTTTGATACTACATTTAAGAATGGTGGTAGCACAAGTGTGATATTTCCATAATCTTAAAATCCTGATTCTTCAGTGCGGCTCATACGAGCAGCACCTGTCAAATGGCTGGAGCCACTGATACCTTTGGACTTTGTATAAATCACATATCAGGATTGTAGCCCAAGATTCATTGGTTTAGATAGTACTTCCCTTGTGTCCTGACAATCTAGAGGTGTAAGTAATTTTTTTTTTGCCTTTCTTGCCCACCTTCAGTCTGTTTTTAGCACTCTTCGTCTTTGCTCTTTAGAATTTAATGTTCCTTTCACATATTTACAAAATACTCTTTCTGTTCACCACTACAACAAGCATCTACCTGGCCAAACTCTTAGTCTTGGCCTGCAGAGGCAACCTAGCACCCTTTGTTTCTGTTCCTATGAATAGTTGAGTTGCTAGCAGGGAGCTGTGAAGACATCCCTCTGCTCTCAACATTTCTGAGGATCGCATCTTGCTTCATGATGCCATTCACAAGAATGAAAAGCTGGGGCCCAGCACTTTTTCTCTTGAAAAGAATGTAAGGCACAAGGCAGTTGGAACTGATCGATATTATCCCCACCCTCTACTCTGCCCTGGTGAGGCTGCATCTGGAGTGCTGTGTCCAGTGCTGGGCCCCCAGTGCCAGAAGGACAGGGAGCTGCTGGAGCAAGGCCAGTGCAGAGCCACGAGGATGCTCAGGGGATGGAGCATCTCCCTGGTGAGGAAAGGCTGAGAGACCTGGGCTTGTTCAGCCTGGAGAAGAGAAGGCTGAGGGGGATCTCAGCAGTGCTTATCAGTATCTGAAGGGCGGGTGTCAGGAGGATGGGACTGGGCTCTTCTCAGCGGTGCCCGACGACAGGACAAGGGGCAACAGACACAAGCTGGAACATGGGATATTCCACTGAAATCTGAGGCAAAACCCCTTTGCTGTGCGGGTGCCAGAGCAGCGGCCCAGGCTGCCCAGAGAGGCTGTGGAGTCTCCTTCCCTGGAGCCATTCCCACCCCGCCTGGACGTGGTCCTGTGCCCCTGCTCTAGGTGTGCCGGCTCAAGATGATCTCCAGAGGTCCCTTCCAACCCCTACCAATCTGTGATTCTGTGATATTAAAGGACAAAATGGTGGGTGTCTTGTCTGAAGACATGTACATTTGGTAAAGAAATCTTTTCTTTCCTTGCATTTTAGGATTGCATCCTTGAAAAGACTGTTGGGCAACTTCCCTGGCACAAGCAAACTGCTTGAAATCTGTACTTGGAAGCTAGAGAAGATTTCCAGCTGAAGTTCTGCAGTGAATCAGGGAAAGG
Organism: Anhinga rufa; assembly: GCA_013400875.1. NCBI lineage: Eukaryota > Metazoa > Chordata > Aves > Suliformes > Anhingidae > Anhinga > Anhinga rufa. The sequence continues at coordinate 17,341 of VZTV01025151.1, read as the reverse complement.
TGGATGCTGTTAGGGATGACAGTATTTCCTTCTCTTCATGTTAGCGTCCTCTTTAGGATTAGAAGAGATATTCCAGGTCTAATGTTATTGTGTGACACCTTTCTTGTATGGTGTAATAGAGAGAGAGAGTGAGAAAGTTGTATGAAACAGTATCTGCAACTGATGGAATGTAACTGCGCATAGCTCCTGCTCTAAACAAGCCATTGGCCTCAAAACCAGACTGGAGTCTGAAACATGCAGCAGCATCTCTTGTTTCAAGATCTCTGTCCTCTTCACTCACCTTAGTAGCATTGCTGCTGACCAAAGACATTTTTTAATTACAGTCCTAAATGTGAAGCTTGGCCTATTATGTACTAACAATATGGTTACTATACCATAATTGCATGCCTTACTGGCCATCAGCCTTACATTTTGCTCAGTGTTTGAAATGGGATCTTCTAATTGAATAACAAGGCACAACAAGGCAAAGTATGTGCTGGCAAACTGTAAAAGCTATGATCTTATGACTGTGTGATTCAAAGATGAATGTTCTTCTTTGAGGTTGTCTTGATGATGCTGTTAAAAGGTATAACCATGAGAAGTCTGGCAAGAGGAATTTAGTTTATACTGCTGAGCAATGAAGTCAACCTTCAACTGAATTTAAATTCTGGCACAAGATTTTCCTATCAATTTTCTGTGGAGGCTGCTAGTGTCTCTTCTGTAGGGCAGATAACTTGTCCAAATCAGTTGGAGAACTGCTTCGAAAGTTCAAAAGAATAGCTCAGTTTGCAGAAGACTGTTAATCCCAGTATGTGATGTCTTCACAAATTCTGACAAAATTCGTATCTGATTTTGCAGCTGCTTTTATACTAATGGATCTCTATTATTCATGAAACCCCATTGACTGTATCATTTATTTTACTGCAATATTTAAGATCTTGACTGTGGACAAACCTATTGTGTCAAGCACTTTGCAAACAGAATAAAAGGACTGTTTGAGCTCACAATGATTCATGCTGGCCCTTATGAAACAGTCCCTTGCTTTACTGTTATTGTGATGGGACTTGCTCCAGTCACAGGCCAGCTCCATACAGGCATAAGGAAATAATTTTCTGTTATCTCTTTACACAGGCAAAAAGAGGCAACCCAAGAGGAATCATAAGGAAGAGGGTGACAGCTTAAGATACTCAGCCCTTTTTATGATGCTATTTACCTATGCCATCCTCTTGCTTTCTTTCTCATTCTTCTCTTTATTTTAGCAAACCACCATTCATTTCTCCATCCCCAGCCTTGCCAGCTTCTTGCGTTCACACTCTTTCCATATTCAGGTCATTGCAGCCTCTTGATACAAATACTAATTCAGATTTATAATTCCATAGAGGCTAGGCTGCTTCCTTTCCTCACCGGAAGGAGGTGAAACCAAAATGGCATAGACCACCAATACCTTGTGATGGACCATGAAAAATTACAGGAAACATGCTAGCAGGCAAGATTTGCGTTCAGATTGTTGAGGTTTGATCCTTACTTCCAAACACAGATGACAGAAAACTCTTACCACCATGCTGTCCGCCAAAATTGCTCTCACTGCATCTCAGCCTTTAGTATGACATAAGGTCTTTAGTCTTCTAGGGTGTGACTTTGTGTAGCTCAAATGATTTTGTACTCCCTAATTCTGTGAAAGGCAAGCGTCTATTCTGGCATGAAGAAAAAATGCTGGTCAAAGTGAGGCTGGTATAGTAGGCAGGGAAATGTCAGAAGAGTGGGTTAAACTGTGGTAAATCTTCTTCCAGAAAGAAAGGATAAGCTCTTTGTCCATAGTGCAGTCTCTGGAATGAATCACCAGCAAGCACAAGGTGTGAAACAGTTCCTTTAAAAAAACATGTGATGGGCATAACTAGTTGATTTTTCATGAAATAAAATCTGAGATAAGTCATCCATCACTTTACCCATTGCATCAGTGAAAACCTGGCCTTTTCCATATCCTGTCAGGCAGCTACAGAAAGAATGTATTTGACCACCCTGAAACGCTCACCAATTAATTCTGTAAAAACGCATTGCATCAGCTAACCACAAGATACGTGCTTGAACTGTATGCTAGCTTCTGCCTTTTCTTCCTTTTTGAAAGAGAAAAGAACCAGCTGGAAAGGTCCAGAGAAGTGACTCCCTGTGGCCATTTTACACTACTGAACTAGTTCAATGCTTCATTGCTGCAAAGGGCTGAAAGGCCCTTTCTTGGCTGTGAAAAGGTCAAGAAGACCCAGGGTTAATAGTGTATCTGAACTAGAAAGAATTGTTACTGCATACCCAGCACATTGGGGAAGGCAGTGATAATCCAAATGCTGTGTGTGTTTTCCAGTATTTATAGGAGGCTGTGCACCCACACTGAATGACTAGTTCTTTGCTGATGAGACCCTTGTAAGTCAAATACAACTTACTACTGTATTAAAATGACTGGCGTGAAATGGTATTTTCAGAGTAATGAAGTGATTTGCTTGTCATATATTCATCTCTTCAACTAGAGATTTACATTGACAGTGAAATACCCCTAGGGATGTAACTGTCACCAGGAATTCTAGTTGCGAATAATTTTGGCAACAAGTGTTCAAGCATTAAACTCCCAAGCGGCAACAAAACCTATGGTTTTGTCATCAGAGCTTCTACCAGTCACTGAAGTACCAAGAACATCTGTTTTGTGATATACAGCATGGTATCCACGGTCATCAGCTAATGCCTTTAAATTTCCCATGCCTCTAATAAAGGTTGTGTCAGAATCAATCTAATGGGTGGGGGGAAGCAGCTGTTTGATTTCAAAACGAAATCATCTGGTCTTTTAAGGTGCTAGACAAAGAAGAGAGACCTAGATGAACGGGAAATGATTTCCAGCTCATCTGCAAAATGAGCAAACTTTCTGCTCCCACCACTCTGCCCTCAGTACTAACCTTGAAGAAGGTATTTTTTTCCTGTTATATCATTTATAGGACCCTAGCATAGTGAGGCAGTGATGGCAGTCACAATATACCATTTCTAGCAAACAGTGTGTGTCTGCTGATGTTTATGGCTATTCCAGGTAGGTGTGAGTTGAGCTCATGTTCTAGGCACACAATGGCAACGGGGAGAAAGTACCTGAACTTTTTTATTAGTGTCGGAAGCATGTTACTGATTTTCTTACCAGTTGGCACACACTGGTATCAGATATAATTAGGAAATAGTTTTGAGTAGCATTTTGGAGTATGTGCATATAAACATTGATCTATTGAGCCTTTCAAAAAGGGGAGGAAGTTGCATTTAAATTGTACGTCAAAGACATGAAAAATAAAAGGAATTAGTTGGATGTTGGCCAATGTTTCCTCTTACCAGCATCCACTTTTCATTCCTCTGCAAGAAGCAAGGGCAGCGGCACAAAGCACTCCTATTTTCCTTCTTTAAGGCAGTTCTTCTCAGGCTTCGCAAGGTCAGTTTTCTCAGGCTGCAACCTCTTTCACATCTGAATTACATTGGCAGATGGCCCTGGACAGAACCATTTGTAACAGAGCTCCTCAAGTTATAAGGCCTTTGTCCAAAGTCTATTAAAGTCAGTGTGAAAGTTTTCCCTGAAGTCTATGGATTTGGTGTTGGGGTCTCAATGCGGAGTTTTTCTTTAAAAGCATGTTTTTATAGATGCTTAAATTGAACAGGATGGAGCCAATGGCACTAGCCTAACATTTAAATTTTTACCTTGGCTAAAAATTATTTGACATTTAACTTAAAAAGTAGGGCAGAATTATGAGTCTGTAATTGCTTTGTTAACATTAGATGTTTGATCTGAAGCTCACTGACATTAGCATGACTTTATGTTAAATAATGAGTTTCTGATTGGGAGCTAGAAGTATTTAAGCATAACTAAAATGGAAGTAAAAGACAAAAGTAATGCAGGAGAGATTTAGATTCTAACGTTTTATTATTTATAGCAGTTGGAGGAGGTGTTAAGAAAAATCAGCATAGCTAGTGAGAACAGGAATATGGATTCAGCTGAAAGAAAATTATGGAATTGTTCCTTTTTGTCATTTGCTTTTTATACTTTGGTAAGAAAAACATTCTGTAGATTCCAAGCATAAGGAACAAAAAGGATGCTAGGGAGGTAGGATAGTACTAAAGGTATTGCAAGCTTACACCAGGTTTCATAAATAATTCAGAAACTGGTTTCTAAATATGTTGTGAATGTGAGGGCAGAGAGCAAAGGTAGCGCATAATTTGTCAGTCTCTGTGGTCAATGGGAGTTGCAGCAAGATAAGAGCACAATGGTCTGGAAAGTAATTCATGCGTTTTGACACTTTTGTTAATTTGCCTCTGCTTTTCCAAAACAGATTGAGGTGTAATTGCTGCAAGAATAATCATTAGTCTTGTACAGCCTTTTAGAATTAGTAGATTAAGTATTTCATTAGAAAAGCTGAGTGGTACTTCCTTGCAGTTTCCCTTCTTTTCAAGGAGTCGATAGCAATAATCCAATAATCTTGATTTGGGTAGAAACACAGGAAAGAAACTGTTGTATGGAAGTAATACGTAGTTCCATACTTGGCTTTACTGCAACCCAGGCTGTAAAAGAACACGTCAATGAATAGTCCCATTGCGCAGGACAACTCAGTTTCTGCTGTAATGTATCACATTAACCTTTTAGTACCTTATAAGAAAACCTTTTTGAAGGAAATCAAAGTAGGTGCATCTTGGATTCTCTCTATTGTTTCATTGTGAATATCTGCTGTGAAATCTCATGAGTCATGTCACGTGTTACAGTTATTTCTTCTACTTGGTACCGGTGGTGCTGATTCACACATACTATTTCTGTCTCTTTTTATTTCTGTATGGTTTCTGGTACTTTTCTTGGCCCTTCCTGTATGCAAATGGTCTAATATTCATTCTAACTCCTAGGCAATTCTAATATAAAATTGTGAAAACCAGCAATACTGTTCAATGCACAAGCGGTGTGTTGAATGGAGCATTGATATATGTAACCTTAAGCTGGTCCAAGGTATTAATTTATAATTAAATATTCTATTTTATTTTCTTTGCAAGAAGTGCTGCTTGTAATGAATTGCAGATAAAGGCAAACTTTGAATAACCTGAAGTATTTGTAACAGTATGTTTCCAAACAGTTTTACTCTGCTATTGTTTTAGCTTCCCAAGACAACACTTGCTCTGGACTGTACAAATTGAGATCCAAACATTTATCAGGACAGCCTGAATTTGTATTCATATTAAATTTCGTGGATACGTAGAGATCTAGCTATACTACGTCAACAGGAATTTGTACTGTGTTGCTTTCCTGTTCATCATGCTTAGGAGTAAAATAAGTCATTGCTTCAACTCTGCTGTGTTAGTATTTGGATGAAATGACTGGATGAAACAGTGCAAGTGTCACTTCCTTATAAAAGGAGAGCATGTCAGCTTTGTAGAGGTGGGAAGCGGAGACGAAATTCAACTTCCAGCACTGACATGTACTGAGATACTGTGCAGCTGGCCTATGTTCTAGTCTACCTTATTCTGGAAAAGCATTTGCTGTTCTTTTTACACTTCTGGTGTCGTCTCCCCTCACACGCGCTTGAGGAAAATGTCTTGCTGCCTGAACACATAAAACTATCTCACCGTGCCAGTGGAGATACTTCAGGGCTTCTACTGCAGGGCAAACTTCACACTAACCTTTTGCTACCACACCACGAGACCTGGACCTTTTTAAAACTGCATGCAGCACTAGAAGAACAAAAGTCCATCCATTCCTCCTCTTTAACAGGGCCAGTTTTTAGGATGCTGTACTAACTGTAAGAATCAGTACAAGCTAAATATTCTGTAATGAACCTGATGAAATTAAACAGCTTTTCCTCATTTTATCATTTTTTAAACATTATTCTAGTTGGAAATTTATCAGTGAACTGGTCACAGTATTTAAATTAAGTAAGAAATAAATCAGGGTGTTGTCTGTTCAAATAATGAAAATAACCTTTACAGCATGTAGTATGATATCTCATAATATTTCGAGATTGTTTTAGGGCTGAGTGACTGGATAGCTGAGAAAAAGATTTTGAAAAGACAGCACAGGCAGACAAGTCTTAATTCAGAAGAGTGCATTACTGTCACGTCAAAAAATAAATAGTTTGAGATACATAAATTTACTTTCAATTAGCATCACAAACTTCTGATAGGACAAAAAGTGGAACAGACGGTCACGTGCGTGATAGGTGTACAATGCGATTCTTGTGGTGAGAGCTGAGATTCCAGGTGTGCAGTAGGGCTACAAAACGTAGTGCTTGAAAGCTTTTGAATGAGGTTTTTTACAGTGGAAAAAGGTAAAACAGGTATAACTTCTGTGTATCATATGTTGACTGCAGAACCATTATTGACAAAGCCTCAGCGTTTTCTAAAAGCCATCCTCCACCTAAACCCTTGCAGTATTTCTTGGAAAGCTCTTGCAAAAAGCTTGAGATTGTTTTAAAGGTTAAGGACTCCAAATGGGGGGTTTATTTGACTCACTTTTAAACTATTCTGCATGTGAACAACTTCAAGCTTTTCTCCAAAACTACAAATGCTGGAAACTGCTGGAAAAATAAAATGTGCCCCAGCTCTTGACATCAAGGAATATCTCCCAAATACTTCAAGACTCATTATAGAACTGGGATGTACCAGTCCTAATCTAATTCTTCCCATCTCTATAATCACAGAAAGCCTAGATACAGTGAAAGTACTGGAAGTGCATAGTGTAGACAAAGGAAGGGCTGAATAAGGACTCACGCTTTTGTTGGCCATGCTCCTGATTTGTCGGACGTGGGCTAGTGATGTTGTATGGACAGCTCAGGTGTGATTTTGAGTAACATGGTTTTTCTCTGTGATGATAAAAGATTAAAAAGATCAAGACACAATTGAAATAATTGTGACATAATTATTTACTAAATTGTGAAATAGATGTAAACTATTTCTTTTCAGGCTTCAGACTGATCACCGATCCGTTGCTCTGGGTCACTTAAGAAGAGAGTTAGTACGCTCTGGAGGCTGTGCATGTTGAAGCGTGAATGCCTACACAAAATAGATGAGAGACACAGGTAAGAAAAAATTGAGTTTAAACTGCATACAGTAGGTATTGTTTTTTCCTTCTAATATTTGTATATTATCCTATGAAACTCAAACTATTTTATCCAGAGAAAAGGATAATAGTTTGAAGAGCAAGCCTGGAAAGAACTTCTAGAAACCAAAGCTTGAGTACAGACCAAGCTCTTGGCAGAAATACAAAAGGGAAAGTAAAATTCTGTGATCTGGTCCTAAGAGCACTTAAGTATAATTCAGCTCTTCTGTGTAATCCCTTTGAATGTCACTCTGAAATTGCTGAACTGGAATACAGCTTTTTAGGCTACTAAATCCCTCCTTTCAAGAGGATTACAACTTGTATATGTTCTAGGTTGGTAACTGGTTTTCAGGTAGGTTATCATTCTTCAGGTTTTGATTGCATGGCTGCTGAACGTGCTAGACAGTTTTAAATTCTAAATGTTGTTGTCTTTATTACAAATAAAGCTCTCCTGCTAACTATCTTGCAGGTGATTTAACTTTCCTATCAGTGCTTTTCAAAATAAATTTTCAGAAAGAAATACTACAAGCAAAGTCCTCTCTGACAACCACTTAGACAAAGGAATTTATATAAACTAGAAAAATAAACTTAACATTTTGACAATTTGTGGAAGTAATTAAAGGAAACAAACACATCCATTAAGAAGTAACGAGCTAGATCACATGGACTAAGAGCACACTAACACCTGCTGTGGGAAATTGTGAGCTGCTTCTGCAGAATGGTTTGCAGTTCGTGTCCTTGTACCTTTCTCACTAATGCTCTCCTGGGTAGGAAGCATGAATTGAATTATCCACGTGCACACACCGCTCAGTGGATGTTTTACTACAGGATAGGGTTTGTGCTTTTTTTCTGAAGAACAATTTTGTGTTTCTGTCCATACTCCTGTTATCTCTAAGTTTCCAACCATTACTGTGTCTTGTTTTCTCAGCCTTACTCTGTCCAGTTACCACTCCAGTAACATTCAGTCCCTTCAGGGCTGTGGTGAGTGGCCTGGTAGGGTTACATGAAGAACCAAATCCTTTTTTCTGTTAGCAGGGGTAGAAACTGGCAGTACACACCATCCAGCCTCAGTGCAGTGTTCCTGTCGATGAAACCTCTCTCAAACAGCCTGCAATAACTGGCAGAAAAAGCTTTATCTTCCCTTTCACAAGAACCTTTAAACCTCTCTTTTAAATAAAAGCTTATCTGCTAATTGGTTTGACCTCTGATTCACCTGTTTGTTAAAGGAGTTCATCACTTTGCCCAGTCTGATAGCTAAAAGGTAATGGTAACTCTCACTTGGGAGTGTGAATGAGGTTGTGGGTTTTATTCCTGGGCAACATGCTGTTACATTTATTGTGAAAGCCCTACAATACCATTAATAAAGAGATTTTTAATCGTCATAAATCAAACAGTGCCTTTGTTTGATATTTAAGGGCAAGTCAAGGATATTAAAGTATCACTGAAGATAGTAATTAAAAAACCACAACAAAACAGCTGTGCTTGATAATCCATTTAAAGACTTTCAGAAAGGATTGACAATTATCCTGGCATTATAATAGCTTGATTTCTACAGGCCTTGCATCTCTTAACTTTATATTACTTTTACATCTACGACTTCTGGGTTATTATTTTTAGGTTAATTTTTTACAGGATTTCAAAATCTCATACTTGATGACAAGCCTCTACAAGTCTAAATGTGGTTGCAGTTCCCAAGGGGAGACTTGTTAGAAAAGAATTTATGTGGTACTATCTTAACTAGAATATTCACCTCATCTGCATCCTGCAGAAACCTCTGGAGTCTGTCATGCACAAGCCTCACTCTTGCCAATTCACAAGAATGATGCATGACAGAATTAACCCCTTGATGTTGGATCTTCTCAAAAGAAGAGAGAATTTATGCTGGCTACGGTGGCAGAACAAAGACAGTAAACCTGCAAGAGCAGACCTTGGATACGCTGAAAGGTCAGTGTCTTGCAATACCGGATTGTGACAGCTGGATAAAGAGAGAGAGATAGTGTGCATGCGTGGGGGTAGGGTGCGTAGGCTCATAAAATAGAATCAAAATGAAAAATGGTTAGGTGGCCTGGAAACAAAACAACCCAACTTTTTTTTCATTTTCCATTGTCCTGTAGAAGTCCAGCTCTATGTACCTATTTCATGCAGGGATAAACAGTGATGTTCACCTTATCTTACCCAAGTCAGAATTGGAGACTAACACAGTTGGAGATTTACTTGTGTGTAGTCAGAGAAGAAACAACCTACAATATCAAAGTTTTGACAAGTCTGGAAGGAATTGGTAGAGATTCAGATGGTGGGACTGATAGTTTTATACAACTTTTCAGATTAATATTCATCTTGTTTGACCTTTGTAAAGCTAAAAGTTCTCAAGGCCCCAGCTACTGTTCTTTAGTAGTCAGAGCTTTCCAACCACTCTGAAATATATTTGGCCTCTTACTTAGAGTTGGCCCCCATTCTTTACCCTGTATTACATCCACAGGGAACGGTCAGTCTAGAAGACTGATAAATGAAGCAAGCCCTTCCCTGACAATTCTTCAAATTACTCCTGAAAAATCTTGTCCATTAGAAGTCAATCCTAGCAGTTAACCAGGTTGGGAAGCTATTGTGCAAGGTGATACAGAAATAGAGTAGGGCTGGTCCTACGGAGTAGTACAGAAAAGCTTATTTCTTCACCTGTTATGTTAAATAGCAAATAAAAGTATCCACTAACATACCTGTAAGGTCAGCTATCAGAGCAGTAAGAGCTCATGCTAATGGCAGAGATACCATGCTTTTTAATGCATGGCATAAACTCGTAATGCTGTGTCAGAAAGTACAATTACTGATTTAACAGCAGCAATGTTCCAGACCTTAATGTCATTTATAGCCTTTATGACATCTTTTCATTATATCAACTGCTGCCAAAGCTGATATAAGAAAAGCAAATTTCCCATGAACAAACAGGATTATTCAGGAATTTGGAGGCAACTGGTCATGCAAAAGCTACCTCCTAGTTCTTCCGTACTTGTGTGTGTCTTCATTTTTGTGCTTTGGGACTGAGAGGATTTGTTCTGCGAGTTCTCCAAGCTTGTACTCAACCCCAAAGCGGGTGGAAGGCTGGGCAAGTGTCCCTTCCCAGCCTTCTAGCTAGGAACATATAGGCACAAGGCCATTCTATGTCAAGATGTGAATGAGAGCTTCAGATAGACTCTCCCATGTGTTTCCTCTAACAGTGCATGTGGTTCAGGCAGAGGAACCACCCAAAGCACATGATTTGGCGTGACAGGCATTTTTGGCTGCTGAGCAACTAAAATGAGGAAGAAGTCATCTGCCTTCCTTATCAGAGCAGGACAACGAACTGTTTTCCCAAGCAAAAAATAACAGGACCAGTAATGTATTGAGGAGCCAACACAGGGGAATGTGGGGCTTGCCTTGGTGCGAGGGGCGTGCGCTGAAGCTGTGCCTGCGGCGCTGGCGGAGCCCACCGCAGCGCTGAGGGACCGCTGCAGTTACCTGCAGGCTGGCTGCTGCAGTGTTGAAGGAGCTACTTTTTGTCCAATTCCTTGAATAGCTCTGGCATGTTCTAGGGCTTTTCACTTGCTGAAGGAGCTAGCCCTGGTCATTCCTATAGCTCTTGCCATAAAAAATTATAAACATTTCAGGAAGGAGAGTAGCCTTGGGATCTTTCCAGGGGCGAGTGCTGGTGTCTTTACAAGCCAGTTACTGAGGGTGAGATTTTTATTTTCAGATCNGAAGAGGCCGCCTGTGGTCCGCTCTTGCTCCAACGGCGGGATTGAGATTCGACTGACTTAAGGAGCCTTGAGACCCTCAGGAGAGAATTGGAGTAGGGGTACTGAATTAACGCTATCCTTACTTAGAGACAATAACCAACAATGCTGTTTTAATGTGGCTGAACCAAAAAGGAACTTAGGGTATTTTCCAGTATCCTCTCAATTTACCCCGCTCCAACACTGCTGGAAGTGTAATTTCTACCTGTCCTTCTAGCTGTAGCTACGTGTAGTAGCACAAGGAGGTGATATAGTGAGAGATAGGGTGGAAGCTGCAGCTTTTCCACAGCCTGGAGTCAGACCTTCTTGGTGGTGCCCCAGGCTAAGGGACTTAAGTAAATGCTGGCAGCAAGTTCTAAGTAGGGCACACACGCGACGGGCATATTGAAAGATGTGTCACTAGCAGTATATTCACTGGAGCATGTAGGGAAGCAGACAAAGGACTTTTCCAAGGATATTGCAAGAATATAGCAGCGTTATATAAGCATACAATATAAATATTTTGTTATTGTATTTACCCAGATTACCCAATAATATCCAAAGTGTAACTCTGTAAACTGTGTTTATTTACACTCACACACTGAACTAGCAGCAGAGGCTTGCAGCATTATTGTGGGTATTGCAGGAGGATATAACGTTTCGATGTTATTGGGAAAGAAGCCAGAATCACTTCTCTTCCCCCTCTCCTCAGTGGAGTTCCTAGAGATTTGAGTCCTGTACTGCTAACATTGAGCAAACTGGTTGTATTCAGAGGTTTTTGTGTTCCGAGTTCAGGGGAAAAACTTTTTTACTATCAAACTACTCTGCAAAGCAGGAGCAAGCAGCTGAAGAGAAGTGGAAAACAGAAAAGCAACAGCAAAAGACTGTTGTGAGAAAGAGGTTAACAGCAAGGAATGAGGAACGTCAAACAGCATGAGAACCGTGAAGTAAAATGAGCGTGGGCGTCCAGCGGCAGTGGAACAAGAAGCAGATATGGACGGAGAGACTAGGTGGAAGAAAAGATCAGATAGAGACTCTACCTGACAACATAAGCTTGCCCTTGGTTCTTTCTCTTTTGTCTGAGGGTGGGTGAAGGATTAGGATGATTTTCAGTCTGTTAGTTAAAACAAGCTACAGTTCTTGTTTCCTGGCTGAGGCTTATCTTTAAAATAGAAATTAGTTGGCTAAAAAGGAGCAAGCACAGCTAGTATAAAGGACCTATGACAGCAATATTTATCCTTTTAGCATGGCATTTAGGATACTTCATCAGTATAGGCAACTTCTAGTCAGCTATCTTTGGTTAGGTATTTGGGAGTCCTATCCTAGCACAGCCTAGCTGTGAGACAGAGAGCTCACTGGACTCATAAAAAGCAAACTTGTGAGTTTTACTGTACTTGAACACATATTCTGCTTCCTGTGTGCACTTACTTTGTGACACTTGTCATGGAAAAGGCTCCGGGCATAAGCATGATTTGGTAAGCATAACTAAATGTTCTTTGTAAATTTAGTCATGTATTCTGTGACATGATAGTTTTAAGTCTCAGTTACAGTGGATAATTGTACCAAAGTACTCTTTCTAGAGTCCTTCTGTTACGACTTATGCTCTTAGTGCTAAACTTGGGATGGGGAAATCATAGGAGCTGAAATAACTGCAATGTACTGCAGGAATGCAAAAACAGTCAGGAAAGTGGCAAATGGACTCTTGGGAATTAAAACATATTTCTTGCATGTTCCTCTGCTGAGGGAGGAGAATAGAGAAGCTGAAATAGCAGAAGTTCTCCCCAGTATGTTGGTTCTCAGTGCACTTCTGTAAATTGGAAGTCTCTTTAACCCTAGGCACAGATTAGTTCAGCAGTAGAGTCCTTGCCCAGGAGGCAGCATTGACCCTGTTCTTGGCAGATCTCCAGCATGGAAGCTGCTAACGGATGGCATGTCTGGACCTTGCTGAGGATACTTGCATCCTACATTCATCAGTAAACAAAATGGTAACTCAGTCCAAACCAGTAAATAAAGGTAATGAATGACTGAGACCCTGTGAAAGATGATATAATCTGGAATGGCGGTTGTGTATGTTGGTAATGTGGAGCCTGTCGAACCTAACGACTTGCGTTTCTGGTATAAAGGCCTGAGATTTTTGGAAGCTCAGTTATCAGTGTCCTGAGGATGGTTATCTTACGGTGTAAAATCATAGAAGACCATCAGATCTATTCTGGTGAAGGGTCGAGAGAACAGGTCCTGAGGAGCGGCTCAGGGAACTGGGGGTGTTTAGCCTGGAGAAGAGGAGGCTGAGGGGAGACCTTATTATCGCTCTCTACAACTACCTGAAAGGAGGGTGTAGCGAGGCAGGTGTCAGTCTTTTCTTCCAAGTAACAAGCGATAGGGCGAGAGGAAATGTTCTCAAGCTGCATCAGGGGAGGTTTAGATTGGAGATTAGGAAGTATTACTTCCCTGAAAGGGTTGTCAGGGATTGGAACAGGCTGCCCAGGGAAGTGGTTGAGTCGCCATCCCTGGAGGTATTTAAAAGGTATTTAAAATGTGGTGCTTAGGGACGTGGTTTAGTGGTGGACTTGGCAGTGTTGGGTTTATGGTTGGACTTGATGATCTTGAGGGTCTTTTCCAACCTAAATGATTCTATGATTCTATTAAATGGTAATTGAATAGTTTTAAGCCAGTGAAGTTACTCTAAGATTTTCAGAATAAAATAAGACAGATATTGTTATACCTGGGAGAGGCTCATATTACCTTAATGGTGCAAAGAATACAAAGGAATATCCTAGTCATATTTTGAGATTAGTTTCAGGTTCCCCAAAATGGTCATGTTTTGGCAAGGCAAGAAGAAAGAAAAGTCAGTAGCATAAGAATTGGATTGGATTAATATTTACTCTGTTTTTCTCTTGCTGTACCTGATTGCTGAGGGCAGAGTTGGGCTTTTTGATGGCACATGGGAACATGTTCAAGCAAATTTTACCCAGCTAGTAATTAAGTTTAAAACTAAGCTCTGTAGGCATATGACCTGGAGGTGCTATTAGAAACTGTTGTACCAGAAAATCTTCCAAACATGTTATAATATTTTCTTGCTCAGTAAAGCTTACAGTGTTAACTGGATGATATTCCTATTAAATTTTTAAAATTGCATTTTGTTTGTGCTTTCTGATCTTTGCCATTGGGAGGTTTCAGTCCTGAAGATAGGCTGGACAATCTAGTTTATTCAAGCACTGAATTTGGGAGTTTGGTAGTCACTGAATTATAATGAATCATCCCTAGGAGGAGATACCATCCATAGGATATGCCATTCCAGCGTGCTGCACTGCCTTAGAGAACCTTAAATGAAGATGTGATTAGTATGATAAGTTTTGATGATCAAGCCTTACCAGTTGCATTCATTCTCTTCTGACCTTCTTCCTCAATCTTTGGGATATTGACTTTGAATTTAAAGTTTTATGTGTAGCAAAACATAGCCTGTATATGGAAAATGCAACAATTTTTCCCCTATCAGCTGTAATTTTAGCTCCTTTTTCACTTTCTCTTTCTTTCCCATTATCTTTTTGTTGCCTTTCTTTTCTTGTTGGCACATAAAATTCCTCCAGTGACTTAATGAAGGGGTGCTATCTTACTAGGGCAACCAAACACCTCTGCCAGGACACCACTAACTGGCATGTTATAAGTCAGACAGCCTTTCAAGCTCCAGGCAGATGTTTTCAAATCCAAGTAGAAATTAGTTTCCAAAAAAGAGGCACAGTGTTAGTAGAAATGCAGTAGTAGGTAACATTTAATATCTCAGACCTTCACCTCAGCTGAGAGTCAGTGGCTGCAGTAATGGACTTATAAATGGAAATGAGATTCATGATGATTTATTGATTGAGGAAGTAGTGAAATGAAGGAAAGGCTGGCAAGAGCCCCAGGAAATACTCTGATGTGAAATATAAAATGGGTGCAGTTAGAAGCGTGTTTTATTGTCTTGCAAGAAAAAAATAAAAAGGCTTCCCCGACACGTGTTCAGCCACTCTTTACTGGGAGCAAGGAAAGAGTTTTACCAGGAGGCATCGTGCCGCCTGATATCAGTAAAGTTGTTTTTTTCTGCAGTTTTCATCCCTTACAGCATCTGCTCACTCTCAGCATGAGGAGTTCACTTGAAGTGGGGCACAGACCTTCAGTCAGCGTATTTCCAGTTTACCAGAAAGCATTGCACAAAATATTAAAGTAAATTGCTATCTTGCTAAAAAAAAAAAAGTTTCTGCCCAATTTGCCTTACCCGAATAGCAAGAAGCACAGTCGTGCTGCTCTCCTGGTCCTACCTGTCCAAGCTGGCACCTGTGTTTCTTTTATTAGTACCCTGAGAGTGCCTTGCCTTCAGATTAGCATCCTTTTATAAATTTGTGTTTTTCCCTTTTCCTCCTTTTAGCAGGGGTATAATGTGGTAATGCTACTTTTGTTGATATACCAATTAAACTCATGAGATTTTGCATTGGAGCCCAGACATGAAAGGGTTAGTGTAGCAGCTTAGGCTGTAGCTACCTCTTGGTAACAGCACTTCCTAGTCCCTAGGAAGGGAGAGCCTTCCTGTCTTGGGAGCGAACCAGGACAGAAGAGCCATTCAGCTCTGACTGGGGGAGAACAGCAAGCTGGACAGCACTTAGAGCAAAGCAATCCTGCTTTTCTAGAAGCTTCCCCTTCTTCCCCCACAGTAGAGCTGTCAGAAAATGATTGACTGGTTTGATGGCCAACAGCTGCTTTAGCCTTGCTGTCAACAGGGTTCCATATCCCTTTTTGACACTTTGTAATTCCAGTGAAGATAAAAGTGCCTGCCAAGGCCAGAACCCAGGGTGGGCAGAATATACATATCTTGGTCCTTATTTCAGGGCTTTAGTACCATCTTAAAATGACAGAAAGTCTGTTACCTCAGTGGAGGATTTAGTCAACTGGAGCCTGAACTGAGAAATGGGGAAGCTGAGGCAGAAGCCCTGGCAGGCTGCATTGCTGGAGAAAGAAAACAAGGAACACCTGATTTTCCTTCCACAGACTGTTACTGTTTCCACTCTCGAACAAAGAAAAGAGATCACTGAAAACTGGTCCTTTTGGAGCAGCGTAGCTCGAAGTCCCTTTTTCTCCATTCTGTTAAATTAATGCTTGAGGAAATGCTGATGGTGACTTTCTGCCTCCCTTCTCTCAAGAAGTAAGATTGCAGGAAACTACTCCCTTACTGAGGCAGGGGTAAATGCAGAAATGCTAAGCAGGATTATGAACCCTGGCTATATAGAAAAACAGTAAGGAAGAGGTAAAGAAAGGTATAGGATAGGTCTGAAGAAAAAAAAAAACAACTTTTCCCCACCTTACCGGTTCTACTGCAGTGTTCTCATCCTTCTACATCCAATATTCAGTGTCTCTGATGTTTTGTGAAGCTGTTGTAAATGCGGTTTGTTTTGCTTTGTTCTCACAAGGTTTTCAGCATCCCCTGCCCCACAACAGATACACTATCTCTCTCAGAAGAGCTCTCCAGACTTGCTGTGAAATCTTGCTCTACTGTGGTGAATGGAACAGGATGTTTCTCCAAATATACAGACCTCACTCTTTTCCAGACTCTTAAATACTTGGTTTGGAATGCATTTTCCCCACATCCTCGTGGAAATTCAGCATACCCCTTTGATGGCATAAAAGACCTGCTTATTTCTCTGCTGAGTAGAGTGTTGAAGTGCATAACACCAGCAGAACTTATGGCAACGTGTCAGAAACAGCAAGAGCTGAGCTGTTGCTCTCAGTGAGCACGAACAGAACCTTCACACAGCCTCTGTGCTGTCTGCAACTACTGGCCAGTGCTACCACCTCCCTTCTCCATTCTTAAGGGATTTGGTTGGAATAAGTGTCACCAGCTTTGATTAGCTGACAAGTTTAGATTCATGTAGGTGGTGCAGAAAGCCATGCAGGTGGAGGAGGAGATAATGCAAAACTACAAGTCAAGCTTGTTAGGGAGAATCTATTCATCATGAATACAGCCTCTCAGTAAAGATGCCCTTCTGTCTCTTGCTTACCTCACCTCATTCCTTTTCTCCTTTATTTTCTTTCTCCATCTGGTCTTAATGAAGCAATAAGAAGGGTGAGTGCAGGATGCAGGATGCATCCATCCTTAGTGGACTGTTGAAGTAAGCATCTCCGAGCTAAAGGGATTGCTTCTTTGAAGTGGTGCAACACCAATAGTTTCAGCAAAGCTTCACTAACATGCACTAGGAAATAATTCATCTTGGTCATTCCCTAGTAGGCAAGGAAGGAGGAAATACGAAGTAGTTCAGTTTTCCTTGACTGCACAGACATTGTACCAGGTATGAAGACTAGGTTGGCTCTCACTGTACATACTGTCATATGGATTTACTACTAATGCACTTCTTCCCTCTCCTCAGTAGTGGAATAAGACATTTGCAAGCATGGCATGTTGAGTTAATTGGAATCTTTTCAAATTACTGTAAAGAAAAAACTTCCCCCTCTCATGAACTTATAACCCCACTCTAAGGTCACTTCTATGAGAACTGGCTGGCAT
>VZTV01025144.1:0-10881 GCA_013400875.1 Anhinga rufa | reverse complement strand
AGCGTGGGGGCTCCCGCGGGCAGCCCCCCCCCATCCCCCCGTGTGTGTGCGTGCGTGTGCGGGGGGGGCTGCGGGGCCGGGCCGCCCCCGGGGCAGCCGGGCCGGGCGGGGCTGCGGGGGCGGGCGGGTTTGGCCGCAGGAGCAACGCGGACAACGGCGTGTAGAAGCGTTTACAGGGGTGAGCCCCCGGAATGTGTGATAGGCAGGGGTTGTGGTTTGCTTTGGGGGGCTTCTTTTGTTTGTTTGTTTAGAGATATCGGCGAGATATCGCCGCCGCCGCCTCCTCCTCCTCCTCCTTCTCCTCCTCGGGTGGAATTACCGCTTAGGCTTTAGCGCGCCGAAAATTACTAAGGCGCAATTTGGTCACTTCGTGGCAGAAGATCAGAGCGTGCCGCAGGAACTGTCACTTTGATCATACACTTGGGAGAAAGTGGTGGGAGTGAATGTTTTGACAGCGTCTTGAAACTTCTGTGAATGCAGGGGCTGAGTAGGGAAATTTAATGGTTTTCAATTCCGCTGGCTTCTTGCGCTGGTCTTGCTGTGTTTTGGAAACTCAGCTCTGTTCTCACATAACTTTTCTGTCCGTCTCAAAGAGAGATGTGAATATATTTGAATGTCACAAATGCACAAAGGGAATCGGAAATGTAAGCACTGTACTATTAAGTGTACGTTTTAATTAATTTCTTGAATGGAAAAAGGTTAGAGATGTGTCCATAGAGCAAGCTAGTCACGTTGACTTAATTTTTCTTATTATTTCCAGTTAATTGCATTTAACTTTAAGTATGTTTCTGTTGTCATGGTTTAACCCCAGCCGGCAACTCAGCACCACGCAGCCGCTCACTCACTTCCCTCCCCGGTGGGATGGGGGAGACAATCGGAAGGGTAAAAGGGAGAAAACTTGTGGGTTGAGACAAAGACAGTTTAATAGGCAAAGCAAAAGCCGCGCACGCAAGCAAAGCAAAACAAGGAATTCATTCCCTGCTCCCCACGGGCAGGCAGGTGTTCAGCCATCCCCAGGAGAGCAGGGCTCCATCATGCGTAACGGTTACTTGGGAAGACAAATGCTATCACTCTGAACATCCCCCCCTTCCTCCTTCTTCTCCCAGCTCTATATGCTGAGCATGATGCCATACGGTGTGGGATATCCCTCGGGTCAGTTGGGGTCAGCTGTCCCGGCTGTGTCCCCTCCCAGCTCCTTGTGCCCCCCCAGCCTGCTCGCTGGTGGGGTGGGCGAGAGGCAGAAAAGGCCTTGGCTCTGTGTAAGCCCTGCTCAGCGGCAACGAAACCATCCCTGTGTTATCAGCACTGTTTCCAGCACAAATCCAAACCAGAGCCCTGTACTAGCTACTATGAAGAAAATTAACTCTATCCCAGCCAAAACCAGCAGACCTGTACTCATACAAAGCTAACACTAATAAGCATTTGGCATACCTGGTTTGGTTTTGTTTTGTTTTAATTTTTAATGGAGGAGGAGAAGACCCATTTACTTTTGAGAGGAAACTGGGCAGTTTTAACATGGAGTCTTTTGAAGGCTGCTGCTGAGTGAGTCAGGCAGCAGCAAGGTGTTAGCTCACGCTGTAGGAGCATCACACTCCAAATACTTGCGCTGACCTGACACTTGCCTGACCTTTCGGTGAGCAGGCCGAGTTTGTTATTCTAGGCAAAAACTGAAAGAACTGGGCAGGGAGGAGTGGAGAGTCATAATTTTCCTCCAGATAATACTGAGTCGAATTGGCTCAGTGAGTGGTCAGAGGTGTGCTAGAGGAGGTGGGGACCACGCAGCAAGAAGTGGGACTGCGTGGACAGCAGGCTTTTAGGTATGCTGTTCACTTTATCTTTCTGTACTCTGAGAAACAGCTGAAGAGCTCCTACCCAGAATTTCAACTTACAGTGTCCCTCTAGCTAAAGTTTGCACAGAAGTCTCGCTTCTGAGCAGGGGGGGACCTCTTTATTGACAAACTTTGTTTTTTTTTGTAACAAAAAGCAGATCTTGTTTTAAGGTTAGAGTCTCTGGTGTTGTTGAATACAATGCTCTTCAGTATGAGAAACTGCTGGAGCTTCTAAAAAAAGTTCTGGTTTTGAGGGACTGTTTCCTTGCCAAAATATTTTCATTTATCTTCTTCCAGAGAAGGTTGGGGAGCCCATATCCTGTATCTTTAAATGCTGGCATAATTCTAATTTGGGTAAGAGTCCCATACAGAAATGAAGCTGCTGTCTTGCTCATGAAGGGTCTGCACAAAGCTGTTAATAAATTAGTGTATTAAATATATGCACAGGCTTCTAAGAGGATATGTTTATTGCCAATGAAAGTACCCAAGCCTTAGGAAATTCCACAGTTAAAGTTGCTTTTAAGCACTTTTATAAAAACACAATAAGAGATACTATGTAGGAACCTAGCCTCATTCGTTATGTTAGGGAGGTTGATCCTCTCTGTTAATAAGCACTGTTCATTTTCTTTTCCACTCTTCAGCAGCTCTAAGCCTCACATACTACATGGTGTTTAAATCTTGTTCTGAAGTTAGTGTTTTCATTTCTCACATGCTTTTCTGTAGAGTACCTCGCTAGTATGAACTGATTTAAAAATAGCAGTATGGTTTTGGTCAATGTAAAACTTGTTTTGAATATTGGGTCAAATGTTCTTCTCTTCCTCCTCCCCTTCCAGATAGCCGCAAACTGCAGAATGAAAAAGCGCTGGGGCTGCTGCGGTGAATATGCTTTTCACTTAGCAGCCCACTGTATTATCTTGTAGGATTCGAGTGGGGCTTTTTTTCAGTTTATCATATTGAAAATCATTCAGTGTATGTAATTTGACATTCTTTGGTCAAGGTCTTGAACTTGGGCCTCTCACTGCCTTGGAAAGTATGAGCATTTTGTATGAGGTTGAACACCTTCTGAAACACTGAAAAAGACTCAAGAGAAAGTACCCCCTGCTGTGTTTCATACAGCCATGGGCGTCGGGGGTTGTCCAGCCGATGGCTGTGCAAGTCAGCTTTTGTGATTTTGAAACAATTCCGTAGTCAACTCTAGCTCCTGGTTGCAAGGAAATTGATACTTGAAAAGTACTTAAAGTGTTTTAGTTGTTTTTCATGTAATTAAGCAGGTGTGAATGAAAGCAAGCCAGCACCATATAAGCTTCCTGCTCTTTGTGTATTGCATTTTGAGAAACAGTGCTCTTAGCAGATGTTCGGCTATTGACATAAATTCAGTATGGCCTGTTTGTTAGTTAAGTTTAACCTTTTTTTAGATGTAGAGGAACATTGTAGGCCAGCTAAGAGGGAAATGGTTGCTTAGCTTTCGTCAACATAGAAGTTGAGTAATGTCTCAGTTATTTCGAAGGTATGAAGATTGTAGGGTCTGTGGAGCGAGACCTCTGTTATCACCCATGTAGTTTGGTAGTCACCTGTTGGGATTCCTGGTGGATACTGATCTGCACATCAAACTGGAATAAAGCCTTAAGTTAAAAATAAACTTTAGATTCTGAAGTGGATACCCAAGTGATCGGAAGCAGATTTGTTTGCAACTCTGGATGCTTATTTTTGAATGTGATTGCCACATTTTGTTCTAAACAAATACCAACCCATAAGGATGTTGTTATATACTCAAACCTTGTTGAAGAAAGGACGAGAAAGTGATTCATTACTGTACTGTTTGCTTCAGTGTAGTAGAGAAAAAGAATTTTTGAATGTATGGTGCTGAGTTACCATGATCTGAAAGAACCCATGGCTCTGTGTGCATTGAGCCTAATGAAATGTTTTTCCATGGCTTTGTGTTTTGTGACTGAACTGCAGTATTCCTGGATCCATTGTGTCTTCCCTGTTCCCCTGCAGTTCCGCTGTGTGCCCTCCCCTTCTCTCCGCAGCGTTCCTGGTCTCACCTCTGCTTGTCCGCGTGGCAAGGCAGCAGACAACGGTGGCTTTGACTGTGGTCAGTCCAGAATTGGGCACATGCTGATCCGTCAGCCTAGCCTCTGCCTTCCTGTAGGATCTGGAATAGTTTGTGATAGTTCAGATGTTGGTGGCTGAAACAAATAACTGCAGTGACTGTTGTGGCTTCCTGGCCGCTTACTGTACGGGGGTGTCTCAGTGCCTTTGTCAGTGAGGTTGCTTCATTTTGCTTGCAGTATGCTGAGTTCAGAAGTTCCTGGGACAGGTGGGAGAACTAGAACTAGCTGTGTGATTTTTGAGAACTTGGTTTCCTTAAACTTTGTTTCAGACTTGGAAGTAACTGTCTGTCCCTTTTGGTCACAAAGGTAATCTTCCAATTGTGAACTTCAAGCCTGAAAGGATCAACAATGTCCTCCAACTACAGGTTTGGAAGAGAGGTGGCTTGATCTGGGGAGAAGCAAGCAGATAAAGAGAAGGTGGCTGAGAAGGTGGCTCTATCTACATATCCATCAGCTGGACAAGAGTGGGGAAGAGGGAGACAGGCTGTAGCTTCTCCCTAGATGTCCTGGAAGAGATGCTTTCCTTCTGGAACAGAGGGCTGACAAGGTAGCCCATTGCAGGTGTCTGTTCCTGCTGCAGAGAGCTCCTGGCATAAAGCACTACTGCAAAACTGTCTGCCATAGGAGTAATTGTCATGTGTTGCCCTTCATACGAAGTGCCATTTTCTACTCTTGCTAAATTAGATTGGGTGGTGTCTCATTGCCCTTTGTATCCATTGTCCTTGGCTGGGCTCATCTGGGAGGAAGAGAGTCACAGCCAAACCATATGGAATTATTTTGATTAAAAAGACCCCCAGCTCTTTTGGATGAGAGATTTATTATCCCTCAAATTAACATTAGAATAAGTCTTTTATGATGGGGAGGGCAGTGCTCTGTTGAACTATTTGGTTTTGCTAATAGGACAGTTTTACTTCGGAATGCAGAGTGTTTTGAAGATGCAATTGTGCAGAAAACAGACTCGTGAGTATTCACGGATTGGTACCATGTAGGCAGGAGTGCTATGGCAAATCCCCTTCATCCTTGTGCTGAGAAGTACGGAATAATTTTTCAAGACTGGGACTTAAAGTTCTGCCAAGCTTAGCTGACCTGTCTGCTGATTCAGGTTTTCTGATGCTCTTTTTCACTTCCCAGCACTGCACCTTGAAGATACATGTGGTGAGGAGGAGGAGGATCAGTGCTCTAGAGAATTGTGTGGAGGAATGCTGTTCCTAGGGGGAAGTGAGCTGGTATTGGAAATATAGACCTAAAAATGGTGAAAATTCTTTGCTTTTGAAAACAAGAATCTTGGCAAAGTTACTTTTCCTCCTCCACTTACTGAGCCTTATTTGAAGTGGTTAAGTGGGTCTGGTGGGCAGAAGGTACATACATGTGTTCTGCAGAGCCATCCTTTCTGGGAGGTTGCCTCGCAGTACTGATTCTGTTCAGCCCAGCTCATCTTCAGAAGCCTGTTGAGGTCCTGCTAGCCTAGTCTGCTCCTCTAAAGAAAGCAGGAACCACCATTTTGTGTAAATACTCTCAGCGTTCTCATACTTGATCCCAGAATGTTTTGCATTTTGCTTTGGATTTAAGCAGTACAATGCACGTTGGTTTTGTGTGTGTGTGTGTGTGTGTGTGTGTACATGGCTATAAAAATCAAGTATATGAGCTAGGGTAAAAAAGGTAACAGAAATGTTCTTTCAAAAGCTTGTGTCCTGTTACTGTGTGCATCTCAAGCCAGCGACCTTCTAGTGTGTTAGTGCAGTCTTTAGGAAAACTGTTTTCCTGCTACTGAACAGAGATGTTTAGCTTTCAAGATTTGGGGGAATGTTTTCTTAGGTTATTCACATAAGAGAAAAATAATCCATCTCCCTTTCTGCAATTCTACCACCTGGTTTGTACTCTGGGAAATTATGCATTAGGTTTTTAATGTGATCACTGCTGTTCTGTATAGTTTCAGTCATCAGCTAGTTAAGTGCTGCCTTGAATGCATCAACTTTGATAGCTCAGATAATCATCAGTACAAATGCAATCCTTGTTGGAATTTCTGCTTGACGTATTGGCAAATATTTTTATGTTGGCTATTTTATCCATATTTTGAAAGCTTTTTAAATAAGCTATTGCGTGTCACCCCTACCTTTGTAGCTGCACCCTGTGCTTTGGGGAAGCAGTTAGGATTACCTAGAATTTGTTTTGTAGTCAAAGGATTTCCCTCTCTGCCTGCATTTTCTGATTAAGAGCTGCTTTTAGATTAAATTCTTTAATCAAATATGATGGAACATCCATGGTCTTTTTTTTTTAAAATAGTGGTATAGTTGAAACGATTGTCCAAGCGTAGACTGTGGATTTGTTACTAAACTGAGGTTAGGAGGTGTGGGGAGGGGGAGCGGTAGTAATGTTAATGTAAAAGGCCATGTAGCAGCTTGCATTAAAATAGGATCTATAAAATTTTCAGTGCTGTTTTCATACAGGGTGGCAGGTTATTGTCTGTGAAGCCTGTTAATTAACGTGGTAAGACTGTGAAATACCAGATTTTGCTAAGCTTCATGCTTTGCCTTCCGTTATTTGAGGCAAACAGCTTGAGCTGTGCTATTCATATTTCGTTTGAGCTTGTTGCTTTATATTTGAACACTTTTTAGGTTACTTGTATTAAAAATCATACTTGAAAATGTGATAGTGATTTGACATTTGGACCACAGAATGGCACTGATTTTGAAAATGGCTTTTGTTTGAAGAATTATTTGTCTAGTGTTTGAAAAAGAAAACAAGCCCTCACCCTTGGATGAGTAAGAAACGTTTAACCAGTGCTATTTCTTTTTGGGCATGTCATTTCTGCTGTTTCCCTGCATGACCACTTAGTTTGCCTTGGTGAAGAGCTGTAAGAGGATAACATTTCTTTATGGTTGCTAAACTCTTCAAAAATGAATTTAAGGCAGATAGTTCACACCTGTTTAGCTACTGGTATCTCAGTTATTTCAATCAGTTGGATCTCAGAATTGATATGCAGGCACTTGATGCTGCTTATGGCATTTGGATGTTTCCTGTTGGCCTTTCTTACAAAAACTCGATAGTTGTCAGTTCTGTTTGGGTTAGATTCTTTTTTTCTCTACAAATAACTGGAATAAAACCAATTTACCATGAGTTAGCAGTCTGTAAGGCTTGGACCAGCAAAGGGGCTCATGGGTGCTGAAGCTCAGTCATTGGTATTCCCTCTGACTTTGGTAAGACTAGTTGCACCCTGGAAATCAAACACGAGTGTTTATCTTTGACAAGAAGTGACAACTCCTACTTCTAAATATTTTGCTGTGAGTTTGCAGTGAGACTGATTCGAGTTTACTTCCAGATATAAAAGAATTTAAATATATTTACAGTAACAATGTAATATATAATACTAAGTGCATGAGCCATTAGAAGTGCAAGCATTCTAAGCAGTTATTGGTAATAATTATAATAAGGTAAATCCTTTTAAAGAAAAAGGATTCCTGGAACCAGAATATGTGTAAATGGGGGCTGAATATGTACTTCTCTGGTGTGCTTGCTTTTAATTTTTGCTCATATGAAGAGGATGTTTTGGCCTGTTCAATGGTGTCTGTGTACAATAGGTAGTCTGCATTTTTGACTCAGCTAGTCATTATTTTCTTGCAGTTATTTGACTGCTGATTTTTAAGAACCCCTGGTTTTCGTATCTTACTGAAAGTACTAAGTTTTAAGTTTTCGACTGAATGACCTGTCCTATTAATAGAAATTCCATGCATGTTGTTTTTGAAGGGTAACACAATTAAGAAAGTTCCAGTTCTGCACTGTTGTTACGATAGCATACATAGCTGTTGCATTAGTGAATATTTTTGTGTAAACTGAATAAAGTTTGTGAACTTAATTGTGTCATTCTTGGCAATAGTAATATTTAATAATAAGGAATTCACCCATATGACGTAACTGAACTAGGTGTATTTTTTAAGAATAAGTTAGAAACCGTTGGTTTGGTGGGTTTGGGGTTTTTTTTGGCTTTTTTTTGTTTCTTTGTTTCCTCTCCGAGTGCTTAAAGCATGCTAGCTATAGTTAAAAATTCTCCCTCTCAAGATACCTTTAAATCAAGTCTGAAAACTTTCTGGAAAGTGACATTTGACGCAACATCCTAAATTCCCTTTGGTTAGAACCATGACTAGCCAGCTGTGAGTGGTTGTGGTATACAAGAAACTGTACTTAAAAAGGGCCCTTCTGGTCTTCAATACAGTGAATCCATCGTTCTGTAAAATGACCTATACATTAGGATCAGAGAGGTTCAAACTTGACACTTTTTTCTTTTTGAGAGGTGAAGTGTGGAGGTTTTTTTGTTTGCTTGTGTGTGTTTCATTCTGGTTTGTGTGTTTTGGTTTTTTTTTCTTTTTTGTTTAAGAATATTTCTCCAGTGCTTTCTTTTTGCCAAAGTGTGTCTTTCGTTGGCAATACTGTATTACATCAGTTTTGTTAATTGTAGTATTAAAAAAAAAATGAGATGTTTGAAATTTTTTTCTGTTCTGGGTGGATATCCTTGGTTTTTTAGCATTTTTAGTTTTAAATAAATGTATTTTAACGTTCCTATATTCTTTATGATGCGAAAACTCAGTTCAGCTTCAGCAAAATCACAGGAGACTACCTTATTAACCATATTCCAGAGATTATGCATCATTTACATACTGAAAAATGAAAATAAAATCAGTGGTCAGATCATCTACGTGCTTTATTAAACACTCCCCACCCCACTTGATAACTTCCCTTGTTAATACCCTCCCTCTGAACCCTCCAGACAGATTTTTGAAGTTCTTTCCAAATTTACTTTTATTTCAAGGAAGAGGTTTTGTTATCCAAGATTGGAATAGTATCCATCAGAACATTATTTCCTGTCAGCTACTGATCTTTGGATCATCAGCCTTGCTGAAATTCAATGTACTGCGCATGAGGCCAGATGGATTCGCTTTTCTACTTTTCTCCCCCATAGCGGTTCTTCTGACAGAACCATTTCTTTAAACTGTGCGTGCATTGCCCAGGTGCAGCTTCAGATATTGGTGGAGGGGGATAGAAACGCGGCACTGTGTTAGCAGTTCTGTCACAGTTCTCCTTATACATCCTATTTTTGCACTTCTAGTTTTATATTGAGGTGAAACTGAAGTGGCATATTAATTAGACTTGGCAAGACAAGGAACTTGTATAGCTGCTTGGATGTCAATGGTTTTTGTATAGAGAAACCCCACAGGAATGAGGCAGGTGAAAGATCCTCGATGTCTTGAGTGGATCGATGAATTAGGAGAGCAATGGAAACAGAAGGTGAATTATGGTGGTGCTGTCTTCCTTGGTTACTTCTCAGAGTTAGGAGATTTTGACTCTGAAAGGATAGATTACTGCAGTGATCTAGCATGTATGTGGAGTACGTTGTGCACTTAGGTTTGCCAGCAAGTCCACAAAGGTTTCCATAGTTGGCAGCTGTTGCACCTTTAGCAGGACGGTAGCCAGTTAAATCTCTATCTGGTCATTTTAGCTTTGCTCCAAAATGATCAAGATGTGGGGGAAAAACATCTTACCTTGTTCAGTGTGGTGGAAAGAAGCCACTGGTGCCTTTTTTTTTTTTTTTAAAAAATCCATGATTTTGTGAAACCATGAAGCTCTGAACCACGTTATCTGTTAAGTTCTATTTTTATGCCATTGTATACAGGTGTAAAAATATGTCTTCAGTATCACAAGGGTGGAAAGCGAGGTAGATTAAATTTAATGCTTTTGAACACTTACACATGAAATCCAGTGGTGATCAGTTTTTATCTTTTTCTCTAGTATATTTGAAAATGTCAAATAAAGCATTTTCATTACTTCATCTCTTCATTTTCAAAGAGCTGTTTTCAAGGTCTCCAGTTCTATAACACAAGGCATCCTTTTCTTCTTGCTCCAAGAAGTTACAGTAAAGCTGATGAGCAAGTTTAAGGTTCAGAGAAAGTTTTTACTGGAGCTTCACACACTACTGACTTCTGACATGCTCTTGCTATACTTTTGTGATAATTTTGGCACTTAAAAACCAGTGACTCAGCTGTGTAAATTTAACATCATCTTCCTAGTTAATTATCTTATTATTCAATAGTCCATAATGTTTGTTTTATTAATTGTATTCATAGAGGGTCACAAGTGTGAAAATAGCATCCTTTTCAGGGAACACTTACAAGGCAAAATTAGGAATTAATTACATTTTAGAACAGATAGCGCATTGTATTTTATGAGGCTAGAGCGAAGCCATGTTGTTCACAATTGGAAAACCCCAAATGGTCCCCATTGTAACTTTGAAATTAGGGTTGAAAGTGAGTTGGAAATTAAGATGTTGCTGTATGTCACCTACACAGGCAGAAGGAAATACTGGTGTAGAGATGCGGAGTGTTACTGTTCCATCAGTTGGATGACAAACTTTAAAGAGGGTTAGAAACAGATATTTAAAGTCATTGTTCTTGGTGCAGCTACGGGGTGCAAATAATTCCAACTGGTATTTGAGGTTTTCTTTTTGAAAGCAACTAGATGCCCCACTGTTCTTTGTTCAGACACCCAAACCATCAGCTTTCTTCCTGCTGGCTTCTGTTGATTCCACGGTAGCCAAACATGGTTTTTGCCACTGGCTGCTGCCATCCCACCCTCTCCTCCCTGTCCCTACCTTGCATCCTCTCCACTGTGCAGGCTCCAGTGATTGCGAGACCCCTGTTGACCCATACCTGTACCCTTACTCAGGAAAAGGCAGAGAGGGTGCTAACCTGGGTATAAAGCTGCCGTACAGCTCAACATGGGTGCGATAAGCGCCAGCAGTGGGCAGGGTGGGAAGTCGCAGCTGTTTATAAAAGACAAGATGGGCTGGTGTTTAGATCAGCGTATGCCACCATGGATCTGTGGTGTAGGCTGTGAAGAGCTTACAAGAGATTTGAAGCCTATTCTGGCCATGAGTACTGCTTATTCTC
>VZTV01025142.1:0-17455 GCA_013400875.1 Anhinga rufa | reverse complement strand
ATTGGAGACTCTTCCTCCAGGCTTTCAGTGTCCCTGACTAGGAGGTTAATGACTGAAATCTATGACTTAGGCCTTCCATTTTAGACCACGTGCTTAATTCCTATTTGCAATCCAGAATTTACTATATCGGTTCTGATCTGCTCAACAAGTAACAACCCCTTCCGCCAGTCCTAATTTAAGAGCCCCAAACCAATCAGCCTGATTGATAATATTTTTCTTTCAAAGCGCACTTTACCTGAAAGCAGACTATGTGTGCAACTGAATTGGATGCACATGCTCACAACCTTGGAGCCTGAAAGACATTGGGGTAAGGCAAATGAGCTCTAACCTGCTGGGTTGGGTTATTCCCTGTCTAATCTAGCACATCAAGAGACATTCCTAGCTGTCCAGAGGCTAATATACCCTACAGGGTGTCCTAAAAGGAAATGCAAAATATGACCTCAGGAATCTGTTATTCTTCACATATACCAAGCACTAGAAAGGATGGTTTTTTTCACTATGTGAAAAGCAAGTCTCCTGTTGCTGACAAACCTATGTGAAAATCTGTACTTGTAATAATTTCTGGCAGGGATATAAATTACCAAGAATGGAGTTCTAAAATTTTGTGTTTATGGGAGTAACATTACTACTTGGGGAAGTGAAAAGAGGAGATTATTTGCTGTTACAACTAACTTATGGAAAAAACTTTAAAAAATAAAGCTATTTTAATGGCACTGAATCAAATCCATGTTTGTATTTATGTAAACAAGTCTTTTCCTCTTAACTTTGCTCCTAAGTGCAAGGATGCAGTAGCATGTTTTCATTTGTAGCCTTCCTGTTCCCTTCAGCACCTACAGTATGTATATTACTATAGTAAATGAAATAATAGATCATCTAACAAAGATCACTATGTGCAATACTGTATTTAGTGTTTCTATTTCAATTTTTTTAGAATGTTAATTTATATGAAAATAAAAGGAATAATAACGAAATAACTGCCTTCTCTCTTCACTGTCAGGCTATGCTGCAGTTTGCTAGCAACTGTTTGCTCCCTAAGCACCACATTCCATTCAGGCTCCTGTGATCAAGGAAAAACCTTTGTGAAGGGATCAGAGGAAACGGGGCTTCTCTTTCCTTGCCTTTTGGAAGCAAGTGACAATAATTCCCAGTTAATGTGGATATATTACCTTTTCCCCAGGTGGTGGTAGCGAGGAGCTTCAGAGTCCTTTACCCAGCCAGACTATGTATCACTCACTTCTCTGGCTTGTGCATGCCTTCCAGTAGTGCATTTGGCTCAGGTTTGTAACCTGTTCCTACTAACACTGCCTACATAACAGTCTCCAGAAATTGCTAGTAGGGCAAAAACACGCATTAAAAAGTATTATCAGCGTATTATAATGTCTTTACATATATATGTGTATGTATGTATAGTTTATATCATTAAAGTGTTGTCCAGCAACCTGGTAGGACTGTCACTTACACACATAATACCCTTTTCACTGGATCTGCAGCATGGATGCTAAAAGTTATTTTCAGACCTCTCTCTCTCTGAACAGCGTCAATGGTTGACTGCAACTGGTGGCACCATGTTATGATCTTAAGATACAAGCTGCTACATAGATTTTCCTCTTTCATTTTACTCAGGCCCAGCGTATGTGGTTGAACATGTCACTCTTTTATATGGCTTCTCTCCAGCCTGTCTCCAAACTTCCATGCAAAGTAAAGTAGCCCACTATGTGCAGCACCAAAGCTTACCCACAGCACTCCCAGAGTGGATTCCCAGCATAAGTTTCACCATTGTACCTTTTTTATTTAAGTCAGCTTTTTACAGAATTCTGGACTAACATTTGTTTGTTTGTTCAGGTGTGTTTTAAAGAGCTTGAACACCCCATTGGTCCCCAAAGCGCACTTTAACTTCAGCGTCAAACATACTACATTTTGAGTTGGCTGTAGTCCTACAAGAGCTCTCATGGACAAAATTCTGAGCCTTTGTTGATCACTAACATCACATATCACTCACCGTTGCCTAAACAAATGCAGCAGCTAAACAAGGACTTTCATACCTGAGCAGCAAATGTGACTTTCTGAGAATAACAGTCTGTTTTTTATGAGGAGCTAAGACGATTCATACTGTTTTGCTTGCAAATTAAAGCCTTTCAGAAGCATGGTACTTCGTTACATGTCATGACACAGTAGTGGTTAGCTTTTTTTGTAGCACTTTTCATCATCCCAAAGTACTTCCAAAACTTAGTTAAGTATTAACCAGTAGTGGCAGTGGGAATACAATTAGT
The DNA here is from genome assembly GCA_013400875.1 of Anhinga rufa. NCBI lineage: Eukaryota > Metazoa > Chordata > Aves > Suliformes > Anhingidae > Anhinga > Anhinga rufa. The sequence goes on along the minus strand of VZTV01025142.1, from coordinate 15,185 downwards.
GACAACTTCCACAGACTGACACTTTTCTTGCCCAATTTTTCAGTGATTGGCTTAAAAAATTGGAAGCAGTTATTAATGTCATTGAGAGAAGATAGAGCAAGTCTTTGCATTGCAATTATTTTGTTGCATACTCGGTTAATAAGCAAAGCTGAGTTTGTGCCAAGTCCATTATATTAATTACTTAAGTTACACTAATTTTAAACTGCTATGGACAGAATAAGTGGGAACTGATGAAGCCGAGTTTTTCTGAAGATAGTGTGAACAGGTCAGCAAAGGGAGGAGACAGAAAACCATGCCCCACACTGTTCAGGTCTGCCACCTATCAGTCAAATAAGAATCACGTTACAGAACAGGTTTTCAAAGCCATTTTCATGCTTATGACAGGCTCATCTGTACCTGTGCTGTACCTGACATTCATCCAACCTGGTTGTAAAGGCATCCAATGGTAAGCCCATTGCCTCAAAAAGATGGTGTCTCTCTGAAGATAAAGGGTGCCCATTGAGTCAGCACTATTTTCTCATTTAGTCTCAGCTGCAGCTGAAATTTAAGCTCTTATAAACTTCATTGGTCACTCACCCCAAACTGGGGCCCTGCCAAAGCAGAAGTTCCATGGTGGTAGAGAGTAATGTTTACTGTCCTCCTCCCTCCCCTGTCCCACAACACCACTCTTTAAGAAATACTGGATCTATCTGACCTAAAGCTTTTTTTTTTTTATCTACCCTGAGAGACTGGCCTTGCTCTTGGATTGCTTCCACAAGGGGGAGTTTTTTGGATTACAATATATACCTCTGCAACCGTGGTCCAACAGTTGGGCAGCAAGAGGCTGGAGCTGGATCTAGGCTGTACCACAAACAGTAGATGTTCGGGTGGGTGCTGGGCAATGAAGCCACCTGCAAAGCAGGAGAGTGGTGAAGACACAGATGGAAATGAGAGGGGTGCTGGAGGAAATCACTGCCTGAGCTCCTTTTGAGCCGATTGACAGAGGCACTTGTGAGTACTGAGCAGAGAGAGGGCCCTGATCACGCTTAGGTAGCTAAAAAATCAAAAATCTCAAAACCAACAGCTACTGAAAAAAAAAAAAAGCCCATTAATTGCAGAACTGTGAAAGGAATTGGGAAGAGATGGAGAAGGGAAGAGAGCAAAGGGTTCATGCAGATGTCTGTCATAGTGCCATAAAGGATATAGCCCTGCTTTGCTAGTTGTGGTCTAGGTGCTCCTGATTCTTTCAAGACCCATAACAGGTATCTCTTATAGTCACATGGACGTTCATTCCTCAGTGTGAGAACTATCTTTCCTCACTGAAGTTTTTCTCCAAGATTATTTTGCTATTATTTCTTCTTCGGGTTGGAAAGAAAAGAAAACACACTACCCTGCCTTTAGAGAGACATACAGTGTACTTATTCAAGAGCTGATAGCAACCATTAAAGCTCACCTATAGTTTAAGATATATTACTATTTTTTTTCCCTATGAGTAGTTTGGTGTCTGTTACACAAGGATCTAGCTATATTTTAAGCAAAACCACTAAGGTCAGGGTAATAGTTACTTCTCTTACCACAAATGATGCCAGCAGTTCAGCCAGCACTGGAGCTTTGGTTGTTGCCTTGTCAGTTAACCAAAAAACCAGAATTTGTGCATGCAGAATCAACTCCAGAATCTAGGAGTAGTGCAATTTATTTTTCCCTCTCGCCTTGCAGGTACTTTTGAGGGGGATGAGGGACAAGGGAAGAAGTAGCTAGGTTTTTCACAAGCTGTCAGGATAAGTCATCATTTATTTACCTGTATCAGGTAGAGTCAAAAGGAAGCTGGAGAATATACTGATTAGAGACCAGTTTGGACACAAGGTGTTGAAGCAAAGCCCGTACACCTGAATGCCGTATAACCCTAGAGTAGCTTTATTATTTAATCTATAATTTAATAGTAGACCTATAAAATAATTACATTATACTTAAAGCATTTCTTCATTTTTTGTTTTCATTTATAAAACAAGAATTAAATACAGTTTTAACCATTACAAGCTCAACTCAGTTTTTACATAAACACAGCTCCTAGAAGGAGCTTTAAGCTGCAGCATATTCATATTGCAAACTGGTGAAAAAACCCAGGCAGGGCATAGCTTAAAGATAAAGATTCTTGCACATTTTTTCTTAACTGAAGTTACTAGGGCGCTTTTCTCTCTCTAGTCCAAAATGCCTGACTTTCAGTTCATTTCTTTCAAGTGGAGACTGAGATCCCTGGAGTCTTAGTAGGCTATAGCTATTGCCACCTTCCCCCCACACACACCCCACCCACACCAACACTCTCAAGCCTCGAGTGAATGGTGCCCGTTTGGTGGCTGGCAGGGGCTGGCAGCGCAGCAGCGACAGCCTCTAAAGCAATCCCTGCGCGAGGAGTCTCCCTGTCCACTTCTGACACACTGAAAGATCACAGCAGGAAAGCCATGGCTGTTCACGTAATAGGGCTAACAGACTTGACCAACCTCATCCTGCCTGTGCCAATCCCCATAAACCGCTTGGTGAGCTCTCGTGGAGCTCAGGCTTGAAAGCCTCTTAGAGCTGCCTGTCTCACATAATAGAGACCTGTGGCACTGAACCCCTGGCTGGCAAGAGTGCTAAACACATTAACCCCTTGAAGTGGCTGCATGTGAAGAGGCTGGTGGGAAAGGGCTCCCACAGCAAGCTGGTTTCACTAGATGCAGATGCTGAACTGAGAGACATGCATCAGGGAGTTGGCATGTCATTTTTAATTTGTAAGCTTCAGATAATTGAGCACGCACGGGCTTTGGTTAGGGGGAAGGGGGTGGTTTGTCTTGAGACAGAGGATTTTAATGCAGCTGGGACTAATACAGATCAGAGCTGTAACAAACGGGATATACAGGACATGCTAAACTCCATCAGCTGAATAACAACATAGTATGATTTAAAATGAACTGCAAGTGTTCAGCAACACTGATTATGTAGGACTCAAAAACTGAGTGGACCACCAGTACTGTAGCAATTACAACTTTCTCCCTGCTCCTACAGATGCGACCCATTCCAGCGGCACCGACTGATGTTTTTTTTAACTTCAACACTAACACATTAACATGGTTTCAAATCATGGGAGCGACACCACTCCCAAAACCTGATGACACTGATGCAGCTTTGGTATTAAGTCCAGCAACGACCAGATTTTGTCCTTTGTGCGACAGTGCTTTTATACCTTAAGGGAAACATTGTTCCCTTAAGTGTTCTCAGCTCCTCTCCCGCTACCCTCCCACTTTCGCCCATCTGAGCTGGCATAAATATAAGGTCATAAATGGATGTTGTCCTTTTTGGAGTAAGAAACACACACATCTAACACACAAAAACCTACCAAAAGCCTAGTTAAACCATGTCCATTTTAAGCCAGGCAGCTGACCTAGCAATTGAGTCTCTTACTCAACATGTTTTAATCTCTGGCATATTCTGCCACAAGAAAAATATACATGGCTAGGTCTATAATACTTTAAACAGCTGTTTACTATAGCTAGGTTACAAAATAAACACTGCTGCAGAGACCATGTGTTCGATATACTCTAACCACAACAGCATCAGAACCCATCCTCAGTCTGCTCTGTGGTCACGGTGGCTGACCCAACGCCTCGCCCTCTCCCCCTCACTTCTTATCTGCTGTTCAGACAACAAGCCCAGACCATTTGTCATTGCACAATTAAAGTCATCTTAAGGAGATGAGCCTCATTGGAGAGTCTCACTTGCTTTTTGCACGTTACTCCTCGTTACTCTCCCTCATCTGCGTCCCCCAGTCCTGGGCAGCACCCCAGCACTTCCAAGTGGGAGTGGCAAGCTCCAGACCAAAGCACGGGAAAGGCGTTCTCATCTTGTGGAGGGGAATGGAGTGTAGGGCAGAGGGCTTTACTCCACACAGTGGAAACATTTAATGCTGGATTCAGCCAACTGGTCATTTAGATGATCAATCCCAACTTCTGGGAGCCTGCTCCACTCCAGAAGATTCAACCACCAGATGATATCGGAAATACACTGAAACTTTATGGTGAAGTGCCTAACACAGCTCATTAAAAAGCATTATTCCAGTAGGCAAGCGACAAGGAGCCTTTCCTTGCTGGAGAGATGCCTCCTGAAAGAAAACAAAATACAGAAAAAAAAGAAAAGAAGAAACAAACCAACAAAATGGACAGTCTGCTCAGTGGGAGAGGAGAGGCAGCAGTAAAGCTGATGGGGGCAACACCAAGCAGTAGCTACACGCCTGCTCTCACAGTTTGCCTGAGTTGTTAAGATTCACAGACATGCACCGGCACTGCTTGACCTTCTGAATTTTCTTGAGTCGGAAAGGTGGGTCCAGCTCAGGGCACTCCAGCTGCACGGTCGAAGAGGTGACCTTGTGTGGCTTGCAGAAAGCGCAGGACTGGAAGGACTCCTCCTCCTTTTTCACGTGCCGTGGTATGTAGAAGGAGTTGCACTGCCCATAGCAAAAGCGGTTGATGATGGTGCGGCTTATGCAGCCCTCCTCACTGACAGTCTGCCGCAGGGGCTGTGTCTTGCACCAGTCGCTCTTGAGGTACTTTCTTTCGGTGACCACGAGGGCCTCCTGGCTGGAGGCCAGCACCTCCTTATTCAGCTGCTGCCTCCGCTCCGAGTGGTTGCTGCTGCTGTCTTTGTAAGGGGAGGGAATGGCGCCTGCAGGACGGTTTTTCCTGGTGTCTGTTACTCGAACTAGCGCTGCCATCAGAAAAACGGACAAGGCAAATTTCCAAATCATCCTGTAATGGCAATACAAGCAGTTGTTAGGAGAGACACATTCTCAAACCACAGAACTGTAATGGAGTTGAACTTTACGCATGCTTTTAGAAGTGGAGATCTTACTGCCTTTGTAATCCCACCACTTTTCCTAGGAGACAGCTTTACTCTAGGGTGCTTATTTATCATGAAGAGGCCAGGCCCTGTGGGGGCTGCCCCCTGATCCCTCAAGGTCTCCAGCCACGCTTTTTTCCCCCCAAAGGGACACTGCTGCTTTGATCGCTGAAACAGTGATTTTACAGAAGCTTCAGCCAGAAAGGTTTTTCTTCTCTGTAAAATCCTGGGCCAAACAGCTGGGCAAACTCCTGGCTAGCGAAGGCTCAGGAGTCTCCTGCCAATACTGTGGCAGCTGATTTGGGGACAGCAGGCGTGAGGTGAAGGGAATTCCAGGTTACACAAGGTGAACTCCCTTCTGCTTCTTCAGCCCCCAGTCCCTGCCCAGCGTCATTCCACACAGAAAGTAGTGAGAGGTGTCCAAAAGTGTATTTTTATTATTTTAAATTGCTTCTGAAGTTTCTTGGGGCTTTTATGGCACTTACAGGCTTGCATTTGCTGTCTTTGTGGGAGACTGAAAACTTGATGGATTTATCCTTGCAGTAAGAGGAAATGCTTAAACACAACTTTGAGGACTTCATTACTGCAATGCCTCTTAGGCAAATGGTTTAAGAAGGTTTGTAAACAGGAGATAATTCAATATTTATTTTAGATGTTACGGAATAGGGTAGAGCATAAGACAGTTGCTAAGCTAAAATAGTCAGCCAGTTGGCAATAATATTTTTCCCTATGGTTGTCTATTACGGTTTCTTGTTCTGTGGAGCATCTCTTACCAGCTCTTGGATTTTCATCAACGACTTGTCCAATTCATTTTAGTAATGTATCTCGATGCCCTTCCAGCATATCAGAATAAACGTACTAAATTTCATCATGAGGTCAATGCTCACCAGTGAACTGCCACAACTCATTTGACAGTTCATTTCAAGTCATTCTCCCTAGGAAGGGAGAACAGAGGGTCTCTAGGGTGCCAGAAATGAGTGCAGCCCAGAAGCTTCCCGTCCAGAGGCAAGGACACTTTGAGTGTTTCTAGAAGTGCTCTGCTCACCTTTGTTCTTAACGGACTGTATCTTTATATTAGTGTACAGATGAAAGACTCATCCCTCTCTTCCCAGTAAAGCTGCAAATCCTTGCAAGTAATTATTTTTTCCTTTTAGAAAAATGCAAAGACAAAAAAATACCATCACACTGGTAAATATAGATATGTCTAACACTATAGACACCTCAGATGTTGCATGGGTACTCCTAACATGAAAACATGCCATTTTCCAATCAAAGACAGCAACACATCAAAAAAGTGTTTGCAGCAAAGATGCAAGAGTAGATAACAGCAATAACAAATACTTCTCACCTAACAGAGCAGATCTAACATATTTAACCCCTATGGAGATAAAGAGAAGGAATTACTGTAGCAGACTAGGTGAGATAACATCCCCTTAGGTGATTTTTCTAAGTTTATGAGATCTCAGAGTCAGACTGACTAAATTTCTAAGGGGAGAAGTTTGAAGTTGCTGTGGTTTAACCCCAGCCAGCAACTGAGCACCACACAGCCACTCACTCACTCTCCGCCCCCCGGTGGGATGGGGGAGAGAATCAGAAGAGTAAATGTGAAAAAAACCTCGTGGGTTGAGATAAGAACAGTTTGATGATGATGATGATGATGATGATAATAATAATAACAACAACAACAACGATGATGATGATGATGATGATGATGATGATAATGTACAAAGCAAGCAATGCACGATGCAATTGCTCACCACCTGCCAACCGATGCCCAGCCAGTCCCCCAGCAGTGGTCCTCGGGTCAGCTTTCCCCTAGTTTATATACTGAGCATGACGTCATATGGTATGGGATATCCCTTTGGCCAGTTTGGTCAGCTGTCCTGGGAATACCCCCTCCTGGCTTCTTGTGCACCTCCAGCCTTCTCAGTCAGTAGAGCATGAGCAGCTGAAAAGTCCTTGACTTAGTGAAAGCACTACCTAGCAACAACTAAAACGTCAGTGTGTTATCAACATTATTCTCATACTAAATCCAAACCACAGCACTGTACCAGCTACTAGGAAGAAAATTAACTCTATCCCAGCTGAAATCAGGACAGAAGTGCTGAAGGAAAGTGCTAATCCTATAGCTGTGAAGGGAGGATGTTCTGATGTAGAGTTAAATTTCACCAGATTGTGTGCTTGAAACAGAACCACCTTTAAATGGAAACCAGTATTTCTAAAACCCAAATAAGCTCATTCATCTGCAACCATGTCAGCTGCCCACTGACATCCATTTTAGCCATGGGTACTTTAAATCAGTGGCCTATTTTCACGCTGTTTAGCATTCACAACACAAGTCCAGAAGTTTTGTCCACAGTCTTTAAATGAAGCAAGACTAGACTTGGCTTTGCTCGCAGGTATTGTCGCCAAGACCATTGGATGTCAACCCACACAGCCAGGCCAAAACCTAATCAGGTAATTAGTTTCAGTTGAATATAGTGTTCCACGCTTCCTTTCAAACTATTCTCATGTTATTCTGCACTGATGGCTGCATTTCAGTAGTAGATAAAACAACTGATCCCTGCTGCTTTATGTTTTATACAGAAAGGGTAGGAAAAACCCCAGGAGTTACAAGCCTACATCTTCTAGAAAAAGACAGAGGTGAGCTCTCCACAAGATGCCTTATGCCAACACTCCTCAGGCATACTCTTCTAATCTTCTCTTAAAATGCAAGCCCACAGAGCAACTGTGATAACTCTACTGTCCTTCAGGGAGGGAGTTTGGTCCTTTTCAGCAGGGATATCACCCCTCCAATCCCATTTCTCTGATCCTGGTGGGGAAGAGGATGGTACAGGTCCAGAGGCACATCAGAAGGAGAGACACACTCTTCCCCCACCCCTTCGTCTTTTCTTCGGGAAACCCTGTCTTACCACACCCACCCTTTCTCATCACAAAATGCAAGTTGAAACCATTACCCTTTCATGTCAAGGATGGGGTCAGGTAGAAATCCTGTGCAGGAATTCAGGAAAGCTGACAGAGAGCTAACAATTCGAAGTCTACAATATAGAAAAATATTATAGTAGCTTTCTAATTACTGAAACAGTTTTATGTAGGCATGGCGAGCCATTCAACAGAGTAAGTAGGATTTATTCAGTAAGACTACATTTATAACTAATAAAGCATTATTAATCAAAGACACTATTGTAAGGTTATAAACCAAACGCTGCAGTACATGTTAAGCAAGTACATCTACAGACTGGTAGGAACGCACCACCTATTTCTGTCATTGATCCTTATCAAACCTGTACCTTAAAATGTTTATATAATAGAATAATAATCTATTTTACACTAGAGGGTCAAATGTGCATCCTGTCAGATCATGGAATTTCTAATCACAGGGTTGCCCCTTTCTAGCCTGCAAATCACCCCTTTCTAAGCCCTGGCACACAAACCCCCTATTCAAGCGAGTAAGGGTGCAAACAAGGTCACCTGGTGCCAGCAACATGCCAAGGACTACATATATTTTCATTACTCACATGCAAAGAGATGAGAAACCTCAGTATTCTCAGAGAAACAGAACATTTTGGTAAAGTCAATCTGAACGCAAAGCAACATGGTGAATGTTGTCTGTCTGCAAGCAGAGAGGGATGAGAAGAAACACAAAATATACCCAAGAAGAATCTGGCTTCTGGCAAGAACAGGGCAGTTCTGTCCTACTTAGATGTCACAGAATTGAACAGCATGTGGCTGAGACCAGGCAAGCGAGAACTACAACAGGAGACCAGCACCTCTAAAACTTGCAGGAATGCCAGCCTGGGCCCACCGTTCCCGCTGCAGTGGGGGGGTCCCCATGGCAGAGCCAGTGGAAGTTCCCATGTCACAGTTTTCAGCTTCCTCAAGGATCGTTGCCAGCTGCTGCCAGTTCCCCCTACCCCTTTTTTCCAGCGCATGAGCTGGTGCAGAAAATAATTTAACCTTAGACTAGATGCCAAACAAGGCCTAGCTGCATTTATATTTCACATGCTAAGTTTTTATCTCTTTGACATAAGGAAATCAGCATCAAGTATGAGTTCATAAACTCATCAAACCCGTCATACTGGAGCTGGGCTATCAGGTACCCAGGAGTGTAAAAAATCCTTCACAAAAGAGGCAAGAACACCAAGATCCAGCTCTGTAATCCAGAGAGGTCAGGGCACTCAGCTAGGAGGGGAAGACCCAGGATCACTGTGTATGCCCTTAGCTTTATTTCTTGTTTGTATCCAATTACTGTGTAACATAAAATATCTACTAAGGCAGGCTCCCTCTTGCATACCGACCTTCTGGCCCTATAACTCACGCATTCTTGAAAGCAATCCAGCTCTGGAGCAGGACAGGCAGCAGTGTAACCCCCAAAATAGCCTATAGTTTTGTGGTTAGGGCACTACTCTGGGAATTGGAGTATTGGATTTGACCTCAGAATTCAAGTGCATCATTTTTGGACAAGTGAGCCAACACAGAAGTGGGTGCTGTGGTCAGAAAGACAGGGCAGGAGGTAACAGCAGTGCCTAGCTGTGCTGAGTGACTGCTCCACCGTTTCCTCTGGTTTTCAAAGGCATGACTTCAGTTTCTAAGCTCCGGATGCACTTTCTGACTAGGAATGCCATTTTTGTAGATCAGCCTACGTCAGTGTTACAGGTGGACAAAAAGAGAGAGGGATGTAACTGGAAGCTCTCTGTGATATTTTATGTTAGCTGCTCAGGAAATCAGCAGGTGTGAGACCCATTTGTTTTAGCATGCAGAACCTACAAAGCACATGGCATTATCAGCATTCCTGGAAGCATCCAACTCTCTGATACAGATATGTCACACAATCATCTCCTCTTCACCAGGCCTTCCTGGGAGGGGTTCAGAAAAAAAGCCACAGCCAATGGTTCAAAGTAAAAAAAAATCTGCAAAACCTGTCTTACCATGGAACTTGAGAGCCTACCTGATTAGCTCAGTCACAGGATGGATTCAGCCTATAAATACATGAGGAAGATTTAGTACTATAAACCTACCCTACACCCATCAAAAGCACAGTAAGAGCCAATGACTGGAAAGATGATTAACAAATTCAGAGATACCTTACTTTTTGAAAAGTTTTAATTTAATTAACAGCTGAAGAGTTTGCCTTGGAAAATGGTTCCTCTTCAACTACCAGCCAAAGGCAGGAATTTTAGGCTAGGATAAATCAGGTATGGTTCTGTGGCACCGTATATGCATGGTCACATTTGACCACCTGCATCACTCTTTTACAGTTTCCATCCTGCAAACTTCAGAGAGATGAGAGCTCTCCTTTGGAATCAGCTGTTCAGCTGATTGCGGGAATCTATGTTACCAGAAAATTTTCTACTCCCTGCTTACTTTTTTATTAGACCTAGTCAAAAAAGAATCTGTATAAACCAGACGTATGTATGTTAATGTAAGAACACAGTGTACATGGTCAGTTCTCAGCATTTAAGATGGGACACAAGAAGTGTTCCTTGAAGACAAGCCAGGCAATAACTTTGCAATAACTTTTCAAAGAACTAAAACTTGGCATTAGCAACAGATGCAGGAAGCCAGGAAATATCAGATTCTCTACCAGGAAGCCAAAAATACTATTTATTTCATTTATTAATGGTTAGGCATGATTCTAATGGTACAATGTTCAAATAAAGACTATACAAATCAGGCATCTTTGTGCAACAGAGGCATTTGGTGCTAACTTCTCCCTTTTAAGTACCCTTTGGAAACTATTGCTCCTGTTTCTCAACAACGTCAGCAATAGCTGAACACTGTACTATATCTTCCTTTTCATAGAGCCATGGGCCTCTAAGTAAATCATTCCATCATTAATAGATTCTCATGATTGGATTGCCAAGACTGAGGCCAGCCACAACAACAAAACATGTAGGAGGTGGGGGGGACGGAACCAAACTTAAAAAAACCCTCAGAAAACACAGTAGAGCAGCTAGAATATGTTGTTCAGATATTCAGATACAAAAATCACTGCATTTTAGCAGTAAAGAAGAGTTACCGGGCACTAGAAATACTAAGCATCACTTTTTAAAACCACTGCATGCAACATCAAAGGGAATAATTGCTTAAAAAACAATAATTAATGCCATTACAAGCAGAAGTTTTTCCATTCTTGCCCTCTAAAAACCTTCTATAGTGATTTGAGAGAAAGCTATTTCATTGCATCACAGCCCTAACAGTAGGTGGTAGAGGGAGAAAACATTTTGCTCAGACTTAATAAACTTCTTGTACCCTTGCTGGATGGCTTGGATGGAGATCCTTCCTCCTCTCCATCCTTCTCTCTACCTCACACCAACACCTCTCCCCCACAGAGGCCCAACCATGCCCACAGGGATCACCACGAAGCTGTGAAAGAAACAGGAAAGGTCTGCCTGCAGGCTGGATGCCTCAGGAACCGTACTGTCCTGTCCAGGCTCTTGTTCTGTTTTTGAAAGGGGAAGGTGGGGTTGGGGTTCACTGATGCCAGCCCAGGTTCCTCAGGACAGGACAGCATTTCCCCCATAATGCCAGAACTTAGAAGTTCTCCTTGTCAAGAGTTTCTGAAGACACTGAATTTAAAATATTGAAAAGCAGAGTACATCATAAACAAAACCAAAGTACACAGAACAAAGGCACTGTTGGGGACAGTCTATGCTAGGATAAAGCTAGCTGAAAGCAACTCAGAGGATGTTGCTTCATACCATAACCAAGAACGTTTATCTTGAATGTTTTCTGAAGAGACTGGGAGTCCAGAAGAATTCCTGGTCTGTGCACAAAAATATAAGAGGAAACAAGGACTCAACCCATTATTCCTGTCATATTCAACAATGTGTAATGTGTCAGATATGTTATTTTTAGGACAGAAGCAATTATGAAGAAAACTTGAGGGTAAACTCACCCTTGCACTAAACCCAACCAGCTCGAATGATGGGGTTTTCCTTCATATTTTGTCCTCTATCTTTCTTATGTACCTTTACTGCCTCCAGAACTATAACCTCCAGTTTGTAACCATTGAACCATTCCTTCTTTCAGGAACTTCAGACTAGCTCATTTGAAACAGGTTAGAATGCAGCTGCTCACTTCATCAGAGTTAAGAGATCACATTACTCCAATGCTCCTCTTTGCACTGACATCCTGCCAAGAAGTATATTGATTTAAATATTGTCTTTCTGATCTATGGTATTAGGCTCTCCACAGGCTGAAACCTTCTTATCTTGCATAGCCTCTAAACCTGTGCTTCACTTTATTCTTTTAAATAGTATTAGTATTAGAGGAACTGAGAGAAATTTGTCATTTCTTAAAGCCAGGACAAGGAGTTTGTGAGGAGACTCTTTCATTAGCTGAGATATCAGTTTTTATCTATTATATCCAAGATATGAACTAGAGTTCCAGAAGACTGGGGGCGGGGGGGGAGTATTGGTAGAGCCAGCCCTGGTATTTTTCTTTGGGATACATTCACTAACACTATATCCATGATAAATACCAATGCTTCCCAAAAAACCCATACACAAACACATAAATGCGATTACTAAGGCAATCACCCAACTAGAAAAAATAGTGAAGGAAACCATGCTCCAAGTTGGGGGCGTTTTTTAAGGCTGAATGTTAGCCAGGTTACAGTGAAGCAAGACACTATCAACTTCATACTGCCCTGTATTTATCAGTAGCAAAGATTCCACAACTGTGTCAATATTTATCATTTTAACACAGGAAAAGTAAAATAAAGAGGAGGAAGAAAAGCTGCAAGAAATGTAAAAGCTAAGTCATCCTACAGTAGCCCTGGTAATGCAGCAATGACATTTTTAGGGGAACATGAATACACAGAACTCCGATTGAATACTAACAGGTAACCGGACAAATGCTTTTTCGAATACTGCTGTGATTAAAGCTCCTAAATTTTGTTGCAATTTCAGCTTCAGGAACTTGTGGTTTCAGAGCCAACCACAGACAAATGTCTGCCTGGTGAGCACATGTGAATTGTCCCAAGCAGAGTGAGATGTCCTACTCAGAAGTGTCTGGGTAGTCATCAGTACTGGCAGCACATGCAACACTGGGGAAGAAAGGGGGAGTGGGAGGAGGGAAAAACCCACAAAATAAAACCAGATTTCTACTTGCTGTCCATGAGGTTGATTTTCTTTCTCCCAACCTGGTTTTAGAGAATGCTACAGTCAGGGGGTGGAAGGAATAATTAAAAGAAAACTCCTTGGATACAAGGAGAATAGCTTTTTGGAAAGGACTGAAAGTTCTCCTATGAATCTAAAAAATCTCTCTTTGCAAGAGTGAACCAGGTTGAAAAGATACTTGTTCTCATTCTCAGTGTTCCTCAGCTTTTCAGAACAAGATAAAGAGCCCCAAACAGGCAAGTCAGTTCTGTTTGCACATGAACATTTTGTCCAGCAAGCAATAATAGCCTACATTTAACTTTATTCTTCTGTGCAGAAGGCAGCTGGTACACTCCCACTTGGCAGTGTTTCATTCAGGAGAAAACAGCAGACTTCTGCCCTTGGGAATCTAAAAACTAAATCAGAAGGAAAGCAGTGGCTTGAGCAAATGTCTTCATTTGTGACCATCCCTCAGCCTGTTGGAAAGGAGGACAGTCAACACAAGAATGGGGAAAGTTCAGCATTTAAATACAATAGCTCATTTCATTGCTTCCTCACTTGAGAACCGATACTACAAAAGACTATTTTGCAATGAGTACTCTCCATTATATTTTTGTCATTTGCATTACAACAGAACATAGAAATCTCATCCAAGACCAGTGCCTGACTAAGCAACACAACTTCAAATGTTTGTAGACTAATTTGGTGAGCAACATATGGTGGGACCAGAACTAAGTACAGAGGGGAAGTGAGTTACTGGAGGTCAGAATTTAACTGAGAATGGACCGTTTCCAAAGCCTTTCAATTGCACCGCATGGCACCAATGCTCTTCTTTTTGCTGATCAGTCCAGATTTGTTACCCTTAGGCAAGCTTTTCTTTAAAAACATTATACTTTTGTATATGAAAATGGTTCTGTATGAAAAGTTCTCATATAGTTTCCCTGAGTTTTGATAGAACAGAGATGGACTTAGGAGCTTTATTGCTTTGTAGCTTCAAACAATGCACTACTTCCAGAGCACACGGATCATTTTCTAGCTCACAATAAGGGACAAGGCCATTAGTCTTCAATATGAGTGCATTACTGTACTTGCACCATTCCCAGAAGAGGGCATTTGGATGAGAACTGTTCTAGAAGAAAACTAAAGCTTGTACATTAAAGCATCACAAAAGCGCTCAAAAGAATTTCTGCTTGCTTCTCTTAATGATCAGAAAAAATGCAATTACTTCTAAATATCAATAGGTGGCATGTAATCTTGTATATGAGAAACACTTGATTTATCAACACAGAAATAACATTTAAATTTTCCAGATTTTCTGTAGATTCAGATACTTGTATTCTTTCAGGCTTTCTGTTCAAGACACTATCCTCAGTTACCACATTATGACTTCTAAGTAGTCATGTTCATGTTTGAAAAATCTAAAATGTTATTGATGGTCTAGTGTTTATATTATGAATTTTTGTAAGCCAGTATCCTATTTATAGAGCTGAAACACAGATGGTTCAAATAAGAATTGCTCTTTTCTCAATATGCTACAGGCTAGTCTTTGTGTTAGGTAGTATGCAAATTCCCATACACAAAATTTCAGCCATGTATCCCACTATTTTCCAATATGCCACTTGCAAGAACCATTGCAGCTGTATTTTCAGAAAATTGTCCTAAAAATGGCATAGATTTATTGCTTCAAGAGTTTGTCTTTTACATTTATGTCTGCTTAAATTTTCCTGACAAAGCATCAGTCCTCCTGACTAAAACATACAGCAGTTCTGGGGACAGAGTGCAGAAGACCTGTACTAACGAACAAATAAAACAAGTATTAAGCCCATTCAGCCCGTTAGCTGCAGCCAGGTCGATGCCACATAAACACGTAACTAAGTGCCTTACCAGAATTATTACTTTCACAGAAAAGCATTTTTCTCCTCAGGGAGGCTAAATCTAGGGAAAGCCCTCATCCTTTTTTGCCTTTTCTTTGGTTAATAAGCAAGCTGCAACTACACATCTGACAGTTCCTCACAATTAAATTTTTTAATCCACTGACCAAGTTTCAAACAAGTTAGATAGCAAGGCAGTTTTGAAACTCCCATTGCATTACACTAAGTGTATTTTTCCTAGGGTATACAGGAAGGCATGAAAAGTATTTCAGGGAAGGGAAGTGGCGGGACAAGTCAAGGATATCACAGTCTGGTACCACAGGAGGCATGAGTAGTAAAGAGGACGTTTAGGGTTACTGTGATA
>VZTV01025137.1:18291-32694 GCA_013400875.1 Anhinga rufa | reverse complement strand
TGATTCTGTGATTATGTGATTCTCCCTAACTTCACAAAGATTGTACACAAAGATGTGATGCCTCTAAACAGCTGTGGTCTTCCTTGCACTGCAGTGGCAACAGCTCAGAAAGCACCATGACAGTAGTTTCAGGTAGGCAGCAGTACACACTACTATCATCCCTTTGCTAAGTGTGTATTTGCATAGAGTGCGAGCAAAGTTCTTGAAATAAGATTAATCATAGCTAGCCAGTGATGGGCAAATCCTTTCTGTGGTTGTGTTTGAATTCATTGGCTTTGGCATAGCACTGGACTGCGTGTTGAGGGTACCTCTTCTCTAGCATCTATTGTCACAACTCTTCCTAATTCTTTGGGTAGCATGAGACTTAGCAAGCTGCGGATCAAACATCCTCCTCTCTCCAAGGGGCAAATGAGTCCCGGTGATACATTATTTAAGTGAAAAGGCATTATTAGTAAAGGACAGGAAACCCAAATATAAAATATCAGTATGCAACTATAAATCCACGGTGCGCACCTTCGAGTACAATGTACAGATCTTATCAATAGCTTTGGTAGACCAGACCTAGAAAAGTTATGAGGATGAAATTTAACATGGTGAAGAAGCATGGTTTCTGTACAAGGAATGAGAGCATGGACTTTCAGCCTGTGAAAAATAGGTTTATGGCAGAGAGAAAAAATCTTGAGTGCATGGGAAAGACAAATGGGGAATCATTATGTGCTGTCTCTCATAATACGAGACCTAGGAGGCATAAAATCAAATTCTCAGGTGGCAAGCAAAAGAGACACTTTTCTATGCAGTGCATCATTAAGCTGTGGAACTAATTGCAAGATGCCATGGGTTTCAAAAGCTTACATGATTCAAAGAACAATTAGACAAATTCATGGCTGAAAATAATCTACCAAGCACTATTAAATGAAATCATACCACAGGATCAGGTCTTGGTCTGGATCTTCTAGTGAGAAGCCTGGTTGTCTCCCCAGAATTAAGCCCAGAGGATCACCTCGAGATGCTGATCCTTCTCCAGGTACATAAGTGGCAGTTGCTCTACTGATGATGATGAAAATAATAATTAACATTACAGGGTTAGATAAAATTATAGTTCCAAAGGATACTGCAACAGTGTGGACGTAATTTGGGGGTGGGAAGCATGGTAGAGACAGGGGCCCAGGATTCCCCTCTAGCATGTGAAAACCAAACCCTATAAGGAAGCTTGTGATTTTTGTTTACAAACTTTGCACTTATTAATTTAAAAATGAATAAATATTGGTAAAAGGCATCTGTCATGATTGCTGTAATCCATAAGCAGGCCTCAAAGACTATAATTAGAAGGGGGAAAAAATAAAAGAAGATTCTTACCATAACCAGTTTTAACTGGGAATATGTTAATACAAGGTGGTACCTGCTGAACAAAGTAGTTTAACAAGAGGAGATAGAAATCTAGAAGGCTGACAAAAATATCCAATTTGTCTTGTCCTAATGCAGCAAGTGAAGGATGTAGTCACATACTTATTTTAAGCATCTAAGTTAGATGCTGAAATGCCCATCTAAAATGCTTAACTCTTCAATTAAAAGAAAAAATGTGGCTTTCTAGTTTCAGATGGTCTGTATTTGTGTTTAAAACAGACTAAGGCAGGTAGTGTGTGTGCCCCAGGATGGCATTCTTATCTTTTTCCAGGCACTCTTATACAATGTACTCTTCCATTTTCTAAGCATTAGCTGTACTGAGGTGACACAAGGAAATTCTTCTGGATCCACTACAAGCAGGAAAAATGTTAAAGGCCAGTAAGAGACAGTCATGACTCTTCACCCAAGATAAATGGACGTCAGGATCAGCACAAAGCAAAGGGAGAACAAGAGAGATACCACCCTGAAGAGATGCCTGTTACTTCCCTTAAGATTTTTTGACAGAATGGGGGCCATTCAGGGCCAGGTGCTGTACAGATATTCACTCTAGTTACCTGTGGGAAACACTGGAAAATCCTGGAATCATGCATCCTGTGTGCCAGGACAGGCAGATGTGTCCTGGGCTGTCCACCTGTGCACAGTAAACCTCCCTACACCAAGTGTTGCTCTGAAACTAAGGCAACCTTGAGGATACTGTGCTTCAGTTAATGCCAAACAGCTGACATCCAGTTTTGAGTTCCGTGTACTCTTTTGTAGCTAGCGGTTTGCAGCTGGCTAGCTGTCTGCCTGCAAAGATTCCAATAATATCAAGGTTATTTTATGAACACTGAATTTCTTAACAAATGGATTTGGTTATGTGACACGTGGTTGTATGAACACTTGAGAAAAATGCAAGACATTGAATCCAAACCATAAAACAGCAACCTGTCTTAAAGTATCATAAAACAAACATCAGACAAACGGTAATAAGACAACTGACTGAAAAGGAATGGGAATATGCCCTCTTCAATACACAGCACTATATTCCTCCACTGCAGTCTAAAATGTCTTCATCTGAATTCTTACCATTCATCACCGCAAGGCTGTGAGAACAAGATATTCCCTGTTTATGTTACCATCCCTGCCCAGCCCCTGTGAGTCATTTACCTCCTAGCTGCCTGTTGTACATCACTGGTGCCTTAACCTCACCTCCATGCATAAATTTCTTCCTTCTCCTGATAGGTACTTTGGAGGTTACTGCATATGGCAGCAATACAAATGACACTGGCTTTACTAGTGTTGTAGGCAGAACTATCCTGCCTTTGGCCCATGCTCTCCCGTCATTGCAGAGTGGCTGAGCATGGTAAGACCTGTTCCCCCACGCAGGACAGCTCATCTGCCTGTGCTGCCCCCATGTCTGGCAGGAACAGACTGAAGGCAGGAGCACGCCCATGTGGAAAGCCCTTGGCTGAACATGTCAGCAGCTACATCCACTCCAACCAAACCAAACCAAGCCAAATGGCAGATATTTCCTCTTTCTAGATAGAAACAAGCAGCTTCTCTGCTTTCCTCTCTCTCTTTCTTTCCTCTGGGAGAAAACAAACTTTACAGTGGGCTTTTCTTCAGTTTAAGTCCACCAAGTGAGTGCCCAAGAACCACATCTCCCAGCAGTCCCTTGCACTGAGGCTCCCAGCGAGTTCCAACTCTCCCTGCTAGAAATAAGTTGTTGTGCCTGACTCGAGCTGGCATTTGGGGCTTCCTCCTAACCAGTGAAGGGCCTCACCTGCAACTTAGCAAATACAGTCATAGAATCATAGAATCACAGAATGTCCTGAGTAGGAAGGGACCCACAAGGATCATCAAGTCTAACTCCTGTCCCCGCACAGGACAACCCCAAATTCACACCATGTCTCTGAGGGCGTTGTCCAAGTGCTTCTTGAATAGCGTCAGGCTTGGTGCCCTGACTGCCTCCCTGGGGAGCCTGTTCCAGTGCTCCACCACCCTCTGGGTGAAGAACCTTTTCCTAATACCCAACCCAACCCCCCCCTGGCACATCTTCCTGCCATTCCCTCAGGTCCTGTCGTTGGTCACCAGAGAGAAGAGATCAGCGCCTGCCCTTCCTCCTCCCCTTGTGAGGAAGCTGCAAACCGAGATGAGGTCTCCCCTCAGCCTCCTCTTCTCTAGGCTGAACAAACCAAGTGACTTTAGCCACTCCTCATACGCTTTCCCCTCTAAACCCTTCACCAACTTCTTGACCCTCCTCTGGACACTCTAGTAGCCAGTGACTGAGGACAGGGAGGCAGGGAGGGCAGTGCCACCAGCAGCTCCAAAGGGTCAGTGCATGCTTCTAGCCATCTATACAGATTTTCTGGAAAACTTTTAATCCAAGGAGGCTTTTTTTGAGTTTTTTTGTATTATTCTAACCGTATTTAAAACTTATTGATGGAGATCTAACTTTTTTAATTTGCCATCTTTCAAGTTAAAGCTAAAGGTTTCTTAAAACATTCAATTTGCTCCAGAAAAGCTGGGTATTGAAGCTAATTAATACTGCTGACTGCATACCATTCAACTTCATATTGTTCTCCAGAAACTGTGACTTCTCCTTTTTAAAATATAATTTCCCATAAGTCAGCATGCAGTTCTACTGGTATGCTTTTCTTTCTCCATTTTTGAATTGAATATAACTTGAACCCCATCTCATGTTACTGGAAAAGTATTTATGTTTCATAACCATTTGGCTCCTTTTACTGAACTTGATAATATGTGCTGTATCCCTTTCGCTAATATCTTGACTAGGATCTTTACATCTGAATTTAATAATAACTTTGTCCTGTACTCTCCTTTCCTGTGTTAGGGATAATTATTATCTTATGAGCTTGGATAGAAGCTGGCTCATCAGCTCCCCATCAGATCTGCTGGTGCCGTGAGGGCGCAGAGTTTTACCATCCTCCATGTGATATTCTGGTAGATTATACTCTGTCATAGATATCCCATCGTGTCTAATAACTGGAGTGACAGTAGCTTTCATTTAAGGGTTTTCAAAGATTTCTACCTGAGAAGCTGTGGAGAGAAGGTGGCTGCACAAAAGCAGAGGGTTTGATGAAAAAGGCCAGGTTGAGGGCAGGGGAGGATTTTAACACCTTTGAGTTGATGTCCGGCATCACACATGGCAGGCTCAGTATTTCTGATATCACGCATGCAGCCTTTGTGCTTGGGGTGGTTATCTGATTCAGATAGCAGGAGAAATAAAGTATTTAAGTGTATATATGTTCCTCAAATCTAGCCAATGTACAGCTGAGAGAAGGGAGAGTGCAGAGCTGCTGGAAAAGTTTGACAAAAGCACAGGCAGTGCTCATGCTCCTGGGTGTACACATAAGGTGGGGAAACATTTTAGAGAAAATGGAGTCAGGAAGATGAAAAATGGAAATTAAAATGGAGTCAGGAAGATTCATGTTGCTGGGAGATTACAGTGGCCAGAAGGCTTGAAGCAGCCCCAGTATCTGCAGCCACCCCTGTCAAGAAACACACATTCCTCAGTGCCGATTTCAGACAGACCTCTTTATGTGAGAGAGACCCATAAGACAGTGACCTTAAGATGTCAGCGGTCTCACTGCTCTGTGTGGTGCCCCAGGGTGAGTGAGTTTTGCCAGTGACTGCCAGCTGTAACCCCTGGCAGAGGTGAGTTGGAAAGGTGTTGGAGACCTCAGGTCCACGTCTGAGCTCCTTAACCCGAGCTGTCTGCTCAACTCTGGTGAAGCCTTGGCTCAAAACACCATGGGCAGCCAATAGGCAACTCTAGCACAGGCACTTCTGACAGCCTGAGCTCTTGCACGGAGCCCGTCCTCAGCAAGAGAAGTCACTCTCTTTCCTGTTCTGCCCCTCTCTGCCAAGTCATGTCCAGAACTGGATGTAGGTGCTTACGTGACACAGTTTAAGCGGTGACTTGGTGTGATGTGAAAGCTCTGCCAACGCTCATTTTGGATGGTACACGTAGTTGCAGCACAGATATGCTAAGATCATGTTGCCAGTTGTCAACCACAAGCACACAAGTACTCTGCATTTCCATACCCTGCAGATTTTAAATTACTTCAGACACTAAGGAATGAAAACATACAAGAGCCCTGTGGGTAACTCTGGTGAGCAACGTTGCTCTCCACATGCCATGGATGAACGAGAGACAGGCGGAGACAGAAAGCCAAAGACTTCCTTGCAATCACACTGGAAGTGTAAAGAAGACCCAGATCCATCAGCTCCGAAGTCTCCTCGTAACAATTCTTTGTCTTCCTGTTTTATTTCTACGGGACATGAAAAATAAGAAGGAAGAGGGCGCCCTCTTTCAGACTCCTGGACGGAAGGCGCTGCCGCTGGGCCCCACGCCCGCGGCGCCCCGCGGCGGCTGCCAGGCGGCGAGGCGGTGCTCCCGCCGGCCCAGCAGGTGTCACCACAGCACCGGGGTCGCCGCTGTCCCGGCGGCATGACGCAATGCCGGCGCGGGCCCGGCGCGTGGTGACGTCACGCCCGCGGCCGGTGACGCAGGCGGGCGGCGGCAGCCATAGCGAGCGGGCAAATGGAAAGGGCGCTTCTGGAGACCAAACGCTTGTAGGAGCGACTTCGACTTGCGACCCTTGGCCGGGCCACTGCTTATGGCATTATGGCAGGGCAGTGCTGCCTGCAGAAGGGCCAGGGCCCCGCCGCAGTGGGTGAACACGAGGTGCGTGCCCAGGAAAGGGGACCCGCTAAATTGCCTAGGCAGAACAGTGGGGGCGAGTGGCATGTCATCGGATGGGACAGCAGGTCAGAGAGGTTAGGTACCAAAGCTCATGCACAATGATGTCACAAGAGTGTTTGTGGTCAGCAGCGCAGCTGAAAGGCCTAGGTTCATGCCAGCTAATGTAGTCATCACAGATAGATATACACCTCCAAAGGCCGATTTAAATCTTCCTCTATGGGCTGAATCTGGACTTATGTTCCATTTCCTGGAAAGTTACAGTGCCAGAAATTGCAGGTGTATCTCCCCAAGCACATCAAACACAGACCTTCCCTTCTCTCTGACTGCAGGACCTGTGACAGATTTGTTTATCTCAGAAATCCACAGCATTTCAACATACATAATTTCTTTAAATGGGATTATCTGACTAAATCAGATTCAAACAGCTGGGTTTTTCCCCAGTCACTAGCAAAGAGAATCCTTGCTTTTTGTACTCCTTTCATGGAATTAAGGCTGGGTAACAGGGTAATGCCAAGTCCCTTCGAAATGGCTGCCAACACAAACACCACCACCATTGCATGTGCACCCTGTGTGCACAAAATCAGATCCTTTTTGGACCCCCAGTGTTCTTAGCTCTGCACTTTTCTTCCCTTAACTACATGGAATCCTAAAATAATATTTTTTTCTCCTGTGCATTGACCATGCATTACCTAAATAATGTTTTTGTTAATTAAGGATGGCTTGTTACAGTCCATTGGCCTCCATACATTTTATCTGCCATAAGTTTCAGTGAGGTTAGTTCATGACTCTTGCCTCACTGGTACTGAAGCATCTTGCAAGCTAAATCTGGGATTTCAGATCAATCAGCTTTTGACATGCCTTCACTCTTAGTAGACACACACTGCCCTGAGTATCTTGCTGTTTATCTAAGTGACAGAGTTAACTCAGCCAACACTTTTTTCTGAGCTTTTAACACAGGCAACTCATGAATTGAGTGTGTCACAGTCAAGCCATGGTCTTCTGGGCTTCTTCCCCTCATTAGCACCCTCCTGGATGCAAACCCTCAACTCCTAAACTCCCAGTAACACCTTTTCAAAGGTCCCTTTCATCTACAACTATTGTGATGCCAATGACTTGAAAGAGAGGTAGAAATAAGGAAAAAGATGAACCAAAGTGTGGTTGCCACCTCCAGTGCTCAGCCTGTCAAGATAGAGGAGTCATTACGCTCTTCTGAGGTTCACTTTTTGATGGGATTAAAGTCTGAGAAGCCCCATCTTCTGTGCAGGTGCTGATGCCCAAGGGACCATGCAGCCTTGTGCCGGCAGGTCACCCTTCCTGAGGGCCAGCACTGTGGCACTGATCCCAGTACTCACCATCCTCATTCCTAAGGTCTCGCTTCCCACCACATCTGCAGCCTCTCCTCTGGGGCAGGCTCTGTATTGCCTGCTATCCCAGTACCAGCAACTTCTGTGCCTAAAATGAGCTCTGCTATGTAGCCTTCTGTGGTCCATCAGAGTAATCGCCTTTTCCTGAGGGATTTTCAAAACTCTGCTTTCAATGTCACTCATTCATTTGGCTTTGTTACACATCCCTAACATAATTCTTTCCTCCATGGAGGGAGGGCATTCCTGATGAAATGGCCTTCCCTAGAAGAAAGTGTCCTCCTGTCCTCTTCCTCTGGGCATAGCAGGGATTCACCTTCTACAAATGTATTTTCTTCGCTTTAATGGAATCCAGGAAGAGTCCAAGGACAACCTGGAGTATTTTAGATCATCTGAGACCAGAGAGTGGATACCCTCCTAATATCCTCCCATGTGTTCTGCATCTCTGTATCATTATTCTTGTCAACGTACTGGACACTTTTGGGGTATTGTTGTACCTTGGAAAGAGGGCAGCATCTGGTCTATCCAGTACTAGGTCACCCTCTTCAAGGAGGAAAATCACACCATCTCAGCCAAAGCGTTTTGTTATTGGAGGCACATGGGAAAAATACTGGGAAAGAACATCAGCTTCCCAGGGAAGAACAATTGCTCCCTGCTGGGATGAAACACAAGGCTCCTGCATGTCTGCCTCATTATGTGAATTTAGGAAGACTTCCCGTAGCTTCTGAAATGCATCAAAGAGACTCTGAATGTTGTTCAAGAGATTAATATTGTGGGCTATGTCTGTTCAGTAGCTGATAGACAACCAGACGAACAACTACAAAGAGATCCAACTCCATGCCCTGCCTCTTTTCAGCCACATAACTGCATGCAGGTATGCTGGCCTATCAAAGCCTGTATGATGTACAAGTATGTCTGACCAACATACTTGAGATCACTGTGTCCTACACGCTCTGGAAAGCATGATCTAGCCATCTGCCACATTTTAACTGCAAAAATAAGAGACATATGTAAAAAGTTTCTATCACACCTATCTAGCTGGTACCTGAGGTGGCATGACTCAGCTGAGTCATGGTGCAGAGACAGACATCGCTACATTCTCTTTGGGCTTTGGGGTGCAGAACTGCAGATCAAGAGAGAATAAGGCACAGTGTACTTTCCTGGGCCCAGGGAGCCTGTGAAAAGCAGGCTCTGACCAGGACTTTGCAGCAGTTACTGCCTTCCAAGAAGGACCAGGATAGGCCCACCCAAACTGGGCTCAGGTACCATGTCCTCCCCTGCTGAACAGCTCAGGCTTCAGGCTGCAAAACGGAAAAGACTTAAAGAGGCTTCACAGAAGTTTGCTGGAGAGCCCTGGCTTTCCACTGCAGGCAGGAAAGTACGGGGACATGCATTTTATATGTAATGTAATATTTGTGATGGTAACTCAAGGAATCCTAAAATACACGGGATGTCTGGCAATACCAGCTGTTTTATCTGGGCGATGCTCGCATGTTTGTCTTTAACCATCCCCAGCAGACATAGACAATGGAGGACCATCTATACAGACCAGACTGCCATGTGATGAAGCACTAATATCCACAGCATAATGCTGTCCTCATTTCGTGTGTAAGGGTTGACACTTCCCATCCTATTGGTTCCCAGTGTTTCTTAGCTTTTCATTTCTAAGAATCAAGTATACAAAGTTTCAGATCTGAATCTGGCTTTTTACTCATTGTGGTTGTGCTGGCTGGCTGCCAAGGCTTTGATTTGTCTGTAAAGACAGAAGCTCTATATTCCAGTGTGAGGATAGGTGTTTATTTAGCAAAGCTACCACTATGGTGAGGTATTGTCTCCTGCGTACGAAGTGCTGTCACAGATGCGACCCCAGCACCTCAACAGGATCCCCAGCACCCAGACAGGATCCCCAGCCTGCTCCCAAAAGAAAGAGACCTGCCTGCAGGCTCTCTGTATAAGGGATTCAGCATTTTGGAATGAAATCCTCTCATTCAGTCCAAAAAAACCCAAACGTGGTGATCTGGGCACTCTGCTAAGACTACCTGTTAAAGCTGTTGGAGAAGGTTAAGAGTATGTTTCCAGAAAAGATCGGGCTGGGAAAGAGCTTTCTTTGTAGCTGATTTTGTATTCAACTAAACTCTGTGGAGCAAATCTATTCCTACCTGAATGCCTTTTTAGTACTACAAATATTACGACAGCAGGCCAATTAGCCCACAGGGCGCCTGGAACTCTGGTAAAAAACACTTTTGTGTGTAAAGGATATGTTAGTTCAATATACAGAGAGAGGTGATGAGGTAGTTTAAAAGGAAAACATTTTACATTACTCATTTACGACAACAAAAATACAGAAATCCTCTGATAAAAGTCTACCCCTACATAACTCCTATGCAATGTGAATATATTTACCTTCTCACAGACAGGAGGATGCCCCAACAAATAAGCATATAGCTAAGCAAATTTTCAAAGATTAAGAGTAATAAATATCAGGACAGGAAGATAACACAGCAACACAGTTGAGAGAACTTGTCTATGTAATATAATCTCTGGGCAGCAAATTAGAGTAATTATTTTCAGTGTCACAAACTTTCAGAGACTGAGGAAATCCTATCCGTATCTCATATTTAGGAGTACTTAATATAATGCTATTAGACTAGAGGCCTTGTAGGGAGTGTGACTCCTTTTCTTTCCTTTTCTACTTCTGACCTCTTTTGTTTCCTCTGCCAAGTCCAAACACCACAAGATGATGCAATATTGCATCACCGCCTAATACTCACACCTCTGACAGCAGCCACAAAACCTCATGTTTCCCCACCCCTTATGAATAATGGGTGGTCTTAAAGATCTGCTTACACGCACTCTGCTACCACGAGGAGTACATCTCTCTCTGACAAACTCATACGCATATGAACAGTCAAAAATAGGTATTCAAGCCAGTAAGAGGTATTATGTGAGTTGTACGTCTCAGCTGATGTATGTACGTCTGTGGTATGGAGGAAACAGCTTGCACTCCCACCCCTGTGCTTTAAATACCTATTCTGAAGTATAAGAGCCTAAATCAGTAAAATGGGGGACAAAGCCTTCAGCAGATGTATCTCAGAAGGCTTCTGAACACCTGCTGTTTCCTGTTTTGAAAGCTTAAGATGTTTGAAGTGAGGGATTTTGTGCAGAATCTTGATCACCAGGAGCACTGACCTAGCAGGAGAAAAGGAAAGAGTGGGTATTTCTTGGAGGAGAAGGGACTAGAGATACGCAAGGCTCCTCTTTTCCTTGTTTGAGCTTTTCTGACTCTGCTCTGCCTACAGAGGTTCACAGAGAGCATTCTGGATAAGGCCACAGGGCTACTTACATGCCTAGCAGATCTTAAAAGATTCCCCTGGACACCTCTCCCTGGGAACCCAAGCGCATGTAGGAGACATCTTACAGAGGATTTAACTGCCCACTGGCATCCTTTCAGAGGGATGCAGCAAGAGCCCAGCCTTAATTTGCTCTTCTTCTGGATTCCCCACTCCACCCCCTCAGGGCCTTCTACTGCTTCCCCAAGCAATGACCCAAAACCAGCATAAAAAGAGATGGGCTGCCTTTCCCATGAAATAAACCTGTGAATGGAGGACAGATCTGCAGGCAACACGTAGCTATCAGTTATATCCCTTACACGAGCAGCCACTATACCTAGAACACGATGCAAATGCCAAACTAAAATCCAGCTCACTCCTCTGCTTGTTGGCAAGTTATAGCAAGAAGAAAAACTTATTTTTGACACCAAAGTGACCATATGATTGTGCATATGGACAAAGCAACTGCAATGATGTTAACACAACTGATCACATATTTACATGATCAGTTTTCAGAGCAGAGCTGTAAAATAAAGGGATTCTGTCAATTTATTTTAAATCCTGCACTGAATGCATCATAAAGTGCTTACAACCTAATTAGAAAATTCCAACGTATAAACTCTGCAAGAGAGGAGAAAGCTACCTACTATTCCATTAAGCAGCACAATGTATCCCACAATGTTTTTTTTTTCAATTTTCTTTATATAAGGAAGCAATTACAAAACTGAATGTAGCTATTGCTGGGATTAGGCAAGCAGGCTCTGGCTTTGTTGGTACAAGACCTACAAAACTTCTGCATTTAATTTTTTTCTCTGCTGGCAATACAGAAAATAAAAACCAACCCAAACTATTAGATACTATTTCCTAAATTGCAATGAACCCGGTCTGTCAATGAAAACAGAACATTTCCATCCAGTTCCAACATATGTCAGTATATAAAGTTGTTGCTGAGCATTTAATGTGGCTGTTATTCTTTATCGCAGTTCTCCATGAAACAACATAAAAACTGATGTTTGACTGTGCGGAGGACACAAAAGATACCATCTTACATTTTTCCAACCTCCAAAACTCCCATCTAAGATCATGACAGCAATTCCTTGTCATATTTTTATTACAGCTGAAAGATAAAGGAAATAATTGAATTTTGACTGCACCCCACAAGATTATATTAGCAAAATGATTGCTTCTTTGCATGACTAATTTTGATTAAATCAGCTTCATTTAAATACCAAATTGTGTTCTTCACCTTCCTTCATTAAGCTATGCTATTCCTGACTGTTTTAAAGTTCCATTTTTTATATGGTAAAATGTGCATTTCAATTTATTGTACAGGCTGTTCTTGACTGAAAAAAAAGACTAACAGATAATTTATGGGAAAGGTTTTAAGTCACATTTGGAAATCAACAGGAAGAAAATAAAGTTAAGATGTGAATATACAGCCTATAAGGAGACCATTCCTGGCAATGGGAAAGTTTCTATTACTTCATTTGCCACAAAAGGCAATAAAGAAAATTGTGCTGTATATAGACGATCTGGAGATTAAGGGCAAAATTTTAATATTTTATTGACTTACTACATCCTGAAAAGACAAAGATTTTCAGTTTACCTCTCTACCTCCTTTTCTCAAATATAATACATAAAATAATTTATTCTTTTATTGCAAATAGCATTATGCTGACTTACAGCTATTTAAAAAATAGTTTATACAATTCTGGC
Source organism: Anhinga rufa (assembly GCA_013400875.1). Taxonomy (NCBI): domain Eukaryota; kingdom Metazoa; phylum Chordata; class Aves; order Suliformes; family Anhingidae; genus Anhinga; species Anhinga rufa. The sequence goes on along the minus strand of VZTV01025137.1, from coordinate 20,176 downwards.
TGAAGTCAATGTGAAATGTGTCATTTGCTCTGGCTGTAAATTATTCCCTCTATAACTGTCTTTTGACAAAATGACAGTCTTTTTTATTCAGCTGCTCAAATCTCCGTATGTTTGTTCATGCCCAAATAAAGTCCACGGATTTTAAGAGGATTAGTCGCCAAACTGGCTACACTTGTGTTCCTGGAACGATCCATCTGGGGATCCGGCCAACAACAACAACAAAAGGCTTCCTATTTTGATAAGGTTTTTTGATCTCTTTTAAAGCATTCAGTAATACATGTGCTGTGCAAAGCTGAACTTCTTTGACTGATATTACCATTTTATCAGGCAAAACCAAGCATGAAGTGAGTGAGCCTTCACTGTGTTTCCCGTATGCTGCACAAACATCATGTGAAGGTTGTTAAAGGCTTTTACTTATGCTTTCCTCTTTGAAAAAGGAGAACTTGAGGCCAGTACAGAGTTATGATTTCTTAGAGCCACAGTTCAGTATAATGTATATTCATTTTGAAACTCCATGCTTATACAATAGTTTCTCAATTACTTTCTGCTTCAGGCTGGTATTATGATTCTTAATGTTGTTATGCAAATGATTTTTTAAGTCAAAAGAACCCAACTGCTATAATGACAATTATCCAATTTTGTATAATAGCATCTGTATGTGTAACGTACTGGTTATTTCCTTCTGATATTTTCTTTCTATGAAAGTTAATAATATATATGTAGAAAAATCAAATTCATTTTTATAGTCTTTGTGGCAACCTATAGTCTTGTAAAGCGCTCCCTGGAGATGTAACCTTACGTCAGCAAGGCTTTCAGGGCGGGTGTGCGGGCTCTGTGCCATACAGGGTGAATCTCATTGCAAGATCAGGGTCAAAAAAGGCCTCAGCATAATAATGGAAAGAGTTTTGCTGTTTGTTCCAAAAAAAGAGCTGCAAAGATACAAACACTCAGCTCCTTTCAGAGCCAAACAGCCAGCAGCCAGGGTGGGGAAAGAGTGGTGAGGGGGAGTTGTGTGTTTGTTTGAATTGGATGTGAATGCCTGAGCTGCATTTAGAGTCCTGGCACGGTAAGGCTGATGAATTAATCCTCCTGCTGTGGGCAGCCTTGGCAAGGCCTTAGCTAGAGTACTACTATGTCCAGTTTTGAGCAGTGCCTTCCAAAAACAACGTGGCCCATTTGGCAAGAGCCTGGAAGGCGAGCTACAGGAATTGCAGGAGGTCTAAGGAACATGACCTAAAAGGAGAGAGCCAGGTCTGCCCAGTCTGGAGATGGGAAAATAGCAGGAAAACAAGAATACGGCACCTTTGAACAAAAAATAGCTGCAAAAAACCAGGAATAAGGCACGTAAGAGGCTAAACCTGTGGGAGCAGATATTTAATAAGACAGCATGAAAATCTTTCAGAAGGGGAAGGCCACTGCGCACTGCAGCAGGTTGCCATCAGCGGAGGTTTTTGAGGACAGGGTAGACAAACTTTGTGCATGCCTTGGCACACAGGTTTGGCTGGGCGGCCAGCAGCCTCGGCCCTAGTTGCTGGCACTGCCGTGGTGCTGGCTGCTCGGCAGCAGCCTGCCGAGGGGCCTGCCAGCCTCTGGGGCACGCCAGCCTCTGGGCCGCTGGGCAACGAACACCTCTCGAAGCTGCTTCCAGACAGGTTCTGCTGCCTGTGCTGACACAGGGACAGGTCCTGCGTGCCCTGCGCTGGCGACTGGGCCACACTAAGGCTGCGATGCTTTGCCCTAAGGGTGGATACATCCCCGCTCCGCCTGATGCGGCCGTACCGGGCCAGCGGGTCCCGGACGGCGGCCGGGCCGCCCGCTGCCTCCAGGCGGCAAGGCCGAGCACGGCGCCCCGCAGCCCTGCGGCGCGTCCCGGCCCCCTCCCCGG